>JAEMWC010001110.1:207500-267175 GCA_016490735.1 Pachyseris speciosa | reverse complement strand
ATATCGAGATTTCACAGACATTTAATGGGGTCTGGACGCGTAAAATTCAGTCGAATCTACAGACATTTTATAGGGTTCATAAAATCTCTGTAAGTGTGCACGTTTACAGACATTGCAATTTACAAAGGAAATGTATACATTTTACAGAGATTTGACAAACTTTTTTGAAGTCTGTAAATGGTTCAAGTTTTCCAGTGTCATGTTATATTTATATTGTGAATGAATCAATTTCGAATCAGCTAAACAATAAAGATTTTAGTTCATTGAAATGTGTTAATATCTCTCACACTTGCTCCTCTAGTGAATTCCTTCCAATTCTACTAGGAGTTAGCCTCCCACGCAGTCGTTTTTAGAGACTCGTATTTCACCTCCTCCCCACTAAGTTAAGTGGGGAGGAGGTGAAATACGAGTCCCCTAAAAACGACTGCGTAGGAGGCTAACTAAGAGTTAATGCTTATCAATTTTGTATACCATTTTCTTTTTCTACCGAACAAAATCGAACCAATCGCGTCGATTAAGTTCGATTGGGTTCGGTAATCGAACTTAATCGAACTCACAAAAAAGCTCCAGTTCGATTATGTTCGATTGGAACTCCCCGATTGAGTTCGATTGGTTTTTGGTTCGGTTTCGTTCGATTGACTACGCCGGGAGAACAGCTTTGGGATACGTTAAACATGAGGTTGAACATTTTTTACGGTTGACCAAAGGAATTTGTAGCTTTAGTGTTGGACCACTTAGACCGAAATTTACCTACCTGAAAGCTGTGGGAAACCTGGTATAACTACACGCGGCGATGAAAGCCTACTCCTTGCCTTGTAAACCTTGGTGAAATGTTTGAAATAAGCTTTTATGATCAAACAAACAAACAAGCTTGACTGGCTAAACGCATGAAGAGGCGTCACTTCCTGTTTGCCAACACTGACTCCTGTGGCCACGGGAACAAAGCATGCAGAGTACACGTGACGAGCGTCCGAAAAGCCAATAACATCGCGAATAAAGACAATGCGAATACTAATTATTCAAGTTGCCCTGGGGACAAGCCAAGTATTGTCTTGTATGTTTACGTCACAAGTAGACATAGCCGTAATTAATGAATAAAGGGGATTAGTTTCTAAAGAAACTGTGGTGCTGCGTCGGTGGGGGAGTGAAACACGAAAATAGCCGTAATTAACTTCGGTGAGGGTAAAGGGAGGAATGAGTTATGTGGCATGACTTGTGGAATGGCATATTAAACTATGTGGAATGTAATATACGCAGATTGACTCAAAGAAATTGGTAGCCTGCGTGACCAGACGCCTTTTTCGGCTCGAAACAAGAGCCGAAAAAGGCGTCTGGTCACGCAGGCTAAGAAATTAGTGACTAACTGAAAGCGCGCCCGATCGCGTCTGACAGTGAAAACCGTAATCGCAAGCTAGTTGCCGAACTCGGCCACAGAATTTGACCGAGAAATATGTCATTGTGTTGAGTGCTGCTCTCCAGATCGAGACTCTTGTGATTGCGTTACATCTGGATGTAACTGTTGACATGAAACCAGATAGGGCAGAGTTTTTTGACAGTCATTTTCAGGGTGTAAAGAGAATTGTAGGCAAGCAGGCAGTGAGAGTAAATGAATTGAATCGAAGTGACTAACAGGAATCTTTGACTGTACCCCACAAGTGCGGTACATCTCCACAGGGCTTTTTTTTCCACTTTTTATTCAGTAAGCAAACAAGAGTATAGTAACAATTACAAGGGGCTCCTGCAATTACAAAAACTGCCTGGATACTTACATTAACGTAGAGGGCTATAAATATACAGAAAGTCACACGGTTCATTATTTACTTACTTACTTACTTACTTACACTATACCTACAATTAGATATTACGTATCCGTAACAAACCTACCTAAAAAAAAAAAAACCTATTAAGGCAAAGAGCCAGAGGTCAACGCCCATTTTCTATTTTAAAATTTATCTATAGTATTGTTTTTTAAAATACATATATATTTTTCTGTCTCATATTCAATTTTAACCTTAAGCTGGAAACCGGTTATGTTTGGAAGCATTTCAGTCCTTCTACAAGTCAGTCCTTCCACGGGGCTTGCTTCTGATATAAATATTTTGCCAAAGGACCATTGAGGTGATTAAATGTCTCTTGAGTTTGCTTTTATAGGAATTGTCTGTTCGGGAATTATAGTTTCCTGGTTTTTCGCTCTTCGATGAGGCAACAACGCGAGCACTGAGTTTAATTATTCATATCATAACAAAGCAGCGCGACCGATGTGAAACTCTTGTAAAGCTCTGAAAACCATAAAGCCTCTACGAGGCTCCGTTCCTAAATCTTTTACAATCAACCCCGGAAAAATTAAATTTTATTCAAGCTATTTCAAAACTGCCAAATGGATATCAAGCTTATATAATTAAATATATAGTTTGATGTACACCATGAAATTGACACTGGCAAAAATTGAAATTGAAACAAAATCAAAATTATCCTTTATTAACAAACTTAACAATGTCTGAGCTCGTTTGCTCGCAGCCGAACAATTCTTTCGTGCATACAACATATGCGCTGAAAATCAAGGGAGGAGCTAGAAAATCCAGAAAGCGGCGACGGAAAAATAAATAAAACTGCCTGATGCACAATACCACTTAAAAGTCGGTTGGTTACAGAAGCTTTTTTAAAAAATACTACAGGAAAAATGCAGGCCGCGACCCCCTCAGCCCCACTTCTAAATCCGCCACTGCAAATATCATTCGCAAGCAAACTAATCCTCCTCAAGAGTTTATAAGTGTCATGTTTACGCCAAAGCAAGCCAGGTGGAGAGTACTGCTTAATTTTGAAATATTTCTCCTCACGGCGGCCGCCGGCCGGTCTAATCAGGAAATTTCAAGGGTTATATCAAAGCAAGCCCCGTCAGAGCAGTGATCATGAGAACATTTTGTTGTAACCGAGTTCGGCAACTATCCTGAACTAGCTTGCAATTATTTACTGTGTTAGGGTGTAGAATAATCAACTCTTTTTAGTTGAATTTTCTTCTGGTCATTCTACATGTTACATTCCGCATAATTATGCCATTCCGCAAGTCATGCCACCTGCCATTCCAGAAACTCATTCCTCCCTTTACCCTCACCGCGTAAATTTGGCCTTCTTGGACTTTGATATATTCAGGAAATACCGTGTAGCTTGAATCATACGAATTCCACTGATCTGTTAGTCACAAAATTATATCTTTACCATACTGAAAACTAAAATTTCCAACCAGTTTAAGTTATTCCCCCTTTTAAAACACAGTCAACCGTGACTTATAGATCTATTTTCTTAAGTAACTAGTATTTTAGGCCCTGTTTACATTGAGGTAGGGTGTCCGGCTAACCGGGTTACCCGACTAGGAGGGTTAAAACATAGCCTGCCTTTACATGCAACTCACCTAACAGGGATAGTCGATCAACAGGCTATATTTTTGAGCGGCCGCTAAGCACAACAAACAAAATGGCGGACAATTAAAAGTAACTCACCTCGCGCGGTTAGCCGGGGTTAGGGTCTGTCGGGTTACGCTCGTAAAATAGAGTATTGTGCTTTCGGGCGTCACCCATGACAGCAGGGTATTAAGACGGAATTCACCAGAAGTTCGAGTAACAAGTGGACAAAAACCTTGTACCAAGGTTATTTTCATCGTATTGCAAACTTCTGTACGACTGTTTTAAATATCTTCTCAAAAAAAATCATTTCTAGCAACACCAAACGTCGAAAACGAATGCTAAAGTAATGTATGAAACACTTGTAAGTACTGGTGAAATGAAACTGATGATGAAATTTTGCCTGTGTTTGCACAAGTTCTCTAACTTTGAAATTTATTTTCTCTCGTTCCCTTGGGAAATTGTTTTCGGTGTTATTTCAGGCAATTACCTATGTATTTAGCTTTAAGAAAATGTAAAAATGGCTATAAAATACTTAAAATTATTCTGGTACCAGATTTTTGTCCACTAAAACCTGAAATTGCTCGATTTTCTAGCGGATTTCGTCTTAATGTCTCCTGATGTTTACTCATAATGGAAGGAACACTGTCACCGGGATTTTTGCTGTTTTTGGTTCAATTCTGCCGAAATTAATGCCTTTTACTTGTTATCGTGCAAAAAATGCTCCTACAGAATCAGCAAGATGAATTCCAATGAAATTTTAGCAGGAAGAGCTAACCATAATAATTTTTTGGCTGATTTTTCAATGCATAGCTTGAAATTTTGAAAAAACTGGCAAGTTTTTCAAATTTCAATCCATTTTCATCCTCGTCATCTTACATGGAATACAGACGTTTATGGTGTCAATGCGGGGCTACAGTCTTTGGCAACAAAACTAGACCATTATTTTAAGGCTTCCACTGATGCATTGGCAGTTTTAAGCTTTTTAAAGTGATGGTACAATAGCGTGACATTGCCCCTTTAAGGAGTATTCAATATAGTCTTGCAAGGCCATATCCTGGAGATGTCCAAACGACGTTGTAAGGATCGATTATAACCAGACCTTGAATTATACTAAAATGCACTGGGTACGAGTCTAAGGTATCCAGTTACTAAAATATTCCCGCTTTTATCAACTTTGTTCATTCTAGCTGGAGTTGCTGACAAAATTTGCATACACTTTTCACAGTTTTCAGAAACAGCAGCATTTTGCTGCAAAGATATTAGTATTATGCCAGCATTATGCCTGATGCTCCAGATATAGTATTGTGCTCAAACGTATGCCGGCATAATCCGACAGACCCTAGCCGGGGTAACGCGGCATGGACCGTTTCATATGGCAAAAAGTTAGTAAAGTTAGCTCGATCGCCTAGAAGGGTGCCTCGGGTAAGTAGACAGGGCGTCTCGGGAAGGCGGGTTGCCCTGTCTAGCATGTAAGCACTTCAATGCAAGAAACGTATGAAGAGTACGTTCTCAGACCAGTTTATTTGTTTCATTGTATCAGTCGCTCTTGGCGGGCACTGGAGGAGTTCTAAGATTTTAGCAGTTTTAGCTCATAGGTCTTTTGAATCATTCTATGTACCAAACCACTAGCCTTTCACGGCTTATATACAGGAAAACAAAAAAGTGAAAGAGCCCAAAGGCCTAAAAACAGGACGGAGGACGGAGAAGAGGCCCGTAATAAAAATAAATTAGTGGAAAAAGAACGGAGAAAACATAGGAATGTACAGTTAAAAGATGTGGGTTTTACCAGATGATAATAGAGAGCTTAAGCAACGAGGACGGCGACGGCAAAGAGAACGTCACAAAACAATAGGTTTAATGACCAAAAACAATTGCTCTGCACGTTCGTTTTACATTTTGGTACATTTCTTTATCGTCCTCAGCAAAACAACAACGTGAAATGACCCAATTTTAGGTTTTTTGGAGAACGTGAGCGTATGACGGCTACCTCTTCTTTCTTTTTCCCAACTTCAGTGCCGTTTTTACTAATTTGGCTCCAGGAAAGTTCTTCAGCATTCCATTTTGAAATAACGTTTTCGATGCCGTTGCCGTTGCTTAAGCACATAAAACAACTGGTTATAAAATGTATTCGACATGGCTTGACTGAGGCACAGTTGATGAAGAAGGAACTAACGAGATGGACGAGAACCATTGCAATCATGCCTTCTCGTGGGGAGATCATTGTTGTCAGTATTGAAGTGGACCTCCAATCGTCGACAATTTTACTTAGGAAAGTTTGACCATCAACGAACGATGTTGTTATTGTTTTTTATTTTTTGTGCAAGCTTTCCCGTTTCCCCAACCCCTCCCCCCCTCCCCCCCACCCCCAAACAACCCCTCAGTCTTGGACTCTCATGCATTGCTATGGGGGGATGGGAGGAAAGGTGCAATGGTTCGGGCGAATGGGTACCACCTTCCCAAGAGGTATGTTGAGGATTGCAGGTTGCATTGGAGACTCTTGTGGGGGAATGTATCAGAATGCATTTGCATGTGAAACGATTCCCCCACTCAAGGTCTCCGGTACAAGCTGGTTCCAGTTGGATGTGATGCGAATGTGGTGTCCTGCTAATCTGAAGGCCTACCGACGATTAACAGAATGATCAGAAACAAAGGACAAAAGAAGAAAGTTGGGAACTAGCACTAGTTCAGGAGCTCATTACCCTCAGTCTCCACCTCTGAGTCAACCCTGTCCCATGTTTTTTTATTTTATAGAAGCATCTCTCAGGCGCTTTTCGCAGGTGTTTTTATAACAGCCAATCACAAGAGATCTGTGCTCAGCCATTGTACGTGTTTACGTCACATGCATGCAGCACACACACGAATATGGGAGGCGTGGAAGATGTCAGCTTATCAGAAGAAAGTTCCGATATCTCAAACAAGTACTGATTACTTGCCAAAAATTTCCGACGATTTTAATTTCGGACTAAAAAGGTGTCAGAAAATAAAACCGTCCGAACTTTTTAAGCGTCCGAAAGTTTTACAGTACAGTCGGTGTAGAACTTTTAAGTACTTTCATGGGCGACGCCACTACATGTTTTCAAGGTCAACTGATATACATTATATAGCTACATGTAGAACTCGGATTACGCTTTGCTCGTTCTTTTATCACTGGAAAGAAAAAATTTTGTTCCTTTTATGAAAAACATAATGTAGATAAATTCCATTTTGAGTTCCAAAGCCATTAGTTTCCTTTATGGTGCGAACTGGCTTGAGAGAAAGGCTTGGCAGAATTTGTGTTATTTCTCGTCGCTGTATCTGTAAAACCTTGAGTATACAGTAAAACTATCATTTCACAGCTGTTGGTTTAGTCCACTTCCTGTTTTGTAGGTGTCAATTTGCTTTGTCCATGTTTCAGCAAATTGTCCGAAATTTTTGTCTGAGATTTAACCGAAATTAGATAAAAAGTGTCCGAAAATTAGACGTCCGAAAATTTAACGTTCGAAATTTTTGGCAAGTAATGTATATTTGTTTCTATAACGCACGAATTGCACATTCCTTCGCCTCCCGCCATTTTTTAAAGTGCTGTTTAGACTCTTCTGCGCATGGCATTTACGGATTATGGTTACTAAATGAATCATAATAATTTACTATAATTCATGCATTATATTCGGCACATGTGTAATGCGACGTCTGAATCAAATGTCGAACTCAAGTCGAATATTCCACCGTTTCAGTCGCAGATTCGGCGTATGTCGAATTTAATTCTAAACAGTCGAATTTAATTGATTCAAACGTCGCATTTCACATGCAGTTAATTCTCGAGTTATATTCGGCACATGTGAAATGCGACGTTTGAACCGGGCCTTAATTAACGTTGGCGCTAACCCCTTGAATGCTGTTTTCAAGTCGGACAAACTCTTTGCGCGCTGACTTAAGGTTAAACAAGGTTTCTGTGTGCTGTTTTAAGTCAACCAAGAATGTTGTGGACTGTTTCCGAGCCAAGCAAGCTCGTTGAGCGCTACGATTAAGCAAAACACGGGTAGTAACACCTGAAGTAAGTGCTTCATTCAAGAAAACAAGTAGACCCGGCATATTTCCAAGTCAGCTGGGAATCTTGTGTGCTGTTTATGAGTTAAAAAGTCGTATGCCACATTATGTCTTATTGAGCAGAGACGTTCCGTGTTGTCTTAAGTCAGTTACGAGCATTTGGCGCTTAGTTTTCATATGAAGGGCTTGGTGGAAGACTGTGTTAAGTGACGCGTGGAATGCGTATTTTGGCCCGAGTTTTCTCGAAAACTGAGCGCAAAAAAGCGAAACTAATATAGGGCAATGTTTTTCTAATGTATCAAAGGCCACATGCAAAAATTCAGCTCATTTGGACATCAGCAAAATGACCAAAATCGTCACTTACGCCCTTCTTCCACTGAGCCCTTCAATTGTTATTGTATATGTTGTCATGTTCTTTTTTAATTTCATCTTGTGAAACAATAACTGAAGAGGCCTAAATTAACTTTCAAGCCACATACTAGTTTCCTTTAGGCCTCCTCGCCATGGTTACCTCTATTCGTTCTATCTTTTTTGTTTTCATTATAATAATGTTATTTGTGGTGTAACAAAATAAAATAAAAATAAAGTGAAAGTGAGGCCAAGATGGCAAATTACTAACATGCATATAAAAAAAATAAATTAACCACCATTTTGGAAGATTAAGGTGTATCCTTTGATAATAAATATCAGTATTGCTTGTCTATGAATGTGTTACTTAATTTTTATTAGTACTTCACTGTATGTAAAAAAATGTTTTCTATTTTTGATTCTCGTAGGGTGGCAGACCTCTCACTGATGTAGGTCATCGTCCTATGTGTTGATCTCAGATATATTCCTGTGGTAACCCCTCTGAAAATTCTTATTTAACCTTTTACTCCCATTTGAGACTGTCGACTGACCCTCAAGAAAGAAGCATAGTTAGTTGCTCCTATCACAAGGTATTACGGTAGTTTCAACTTTCAAACGACTAAGCACTATATATATGATTATCCAGACCAATTCTTCTGATCCTATTGTTTTCATGAATATTAGTGAGGTCTGGTGAAGATTCCTAAAAAACTATTCTTTTGAATACTTTTTAATTTGGGCACTGAAAAGTGCCTTTGAAATGGCGTCGTTTTCCTTTCAAACGTCAAATTTATAAGCGCTAGCTAGCTGGCACACGTTGTAACCACATTGCATTCACTTGAGTCCTGATTGGCTGAAACTTGTTTTGTTGCTAAGTGAAAGTGTAATTTTGGTTTCCTAAATTAATTTATTTTTGAGACAAGAAAATTGTTATTATCTGAATATCTTATTAATATTCATATGTTCGATTATCCGGACTCTCGATTATCCGGACTATTCGCTCCTGTCCCATGGAGTCCGGATAATCGAGGTTTGACTGTATCTTGTTTTAAATATCTATCAGGTTGTGGCCCATGAGATTGTACACACCTGGACAGGAAATCTTGTCACTAACCGAACCTGGGAACATTTTTGGTATGTCATTACGAATCGGTGAATTTGTGTTCTCTTATGCTACATTTAGATGCTTGAAGTGTATTGACTACCACACCGGCCGCGCAGAACCACTTCCCTTGTACCGCTTGTGACATTATCAGTTTTAACGCTCGTAGACAACTTTTACATGTACCATGTGTAGTTGGAAGAGATCTTTCAAACCACACCCAAATGAACACGACTCCGTGAATCAGGCTGGAGAAAACGCGAAAAAACCAAGTGACGTTGACCCGAAAATTTGAATGAAAATCTTGTTTCACAACCTACCTACACTTTCTTCCATCTAATCCTACGATCCTAAAAGTTTTCCCCAAATCTTTTCCCACCGAAAGGATTAGCCCAGAAAATGCCCAGCAAGAGAAAAAGAAAGCGAGGCAAGAAAAGCGAAAGAAAAGGGGAGGAGAGAAAACGAAAAGTGGAAGGCACATGCCCGAACTTGAAAAGCCGATATCAAGCATCAGGAACAGAAGAGTGCGAGGAGCTCCACCAGCAAACCGAGTTTTGGGCAGTTTGGGTTCTTTTCGGCGAGATTATGACCAAAAAACGGCTCGACGAGCTTCAAAAGGTGTTTTGGGGTTAAAGGGTTAAGGAAAAAAAGCTATATTTTTTTTGCCGGTTAAATGAAGGTTTTACTGTCTTTCTTGAAGGCAAAAATGTGGGTCGAAGAAAAGGTGAAAAGATGGTAGACTTTGCATATATAGGTAAGGCAAAGAAAGCTTCACTGGCCATGCATTGGTAATTTTAATTAGCAAGAGGAATTAAATAAAACTGAATAAATGTTAAAAAATGGCCGTCAGTAATAAATGCCCTCTCTTCTTTTTAGTTCAGTATTTAGAGAAAATATTGCACAGGTTTATGATTCATCATTTAGTTGGGTGTAATCACTCAGAAAACGACTGCATGTAAAATATGTTCAAAAATATCTTTTTACTTTTTTATGACTTAAATTTTAATCAGTTAGTTTGATTTCTGTTATTTTCTTTTTTGTTTGTTTATTTAATATTTATTTCAGGGGGATGGAAAACGTTGAAAGATGCCGTAAGTCAGACGTTTGCCGTTAGACTTGGTGATTTTGTATTTGTTCCAGTAGTACTGATGTGCTGGTTATACACTGTACCTCATTGTCGTTCCGTGGTACACAATCCAATTACTCTAACCCTACAGCTGTAATCCTGATACTTACAACCCAAACAAACTCCTACAGTAGACCTAATTCTGACAGAATCTAACCCGAACAGTAAATCTCACACTTCGGGCGCGATTCTTTTGAAAATACACAGAAAAAGATTTACCAAAAGAAGACATTCTGAAAGCAAAAAACTGTTAGTGGAAGTGACTTCATACCAGCACGCAAAACATGTTGAACAGAGTGCATAAACCTGGACTTCTGATGCCATATCATTGGCTTGGTGGGCTGCACACAGTCTTCTCACCAACACTCTCCCAGGAGCATGCATGTTTTGTATACCAAGTGACCCGTATTCAAAGCATTCTTCTGTCCGAAGCAGAATGAACAGAATAATCTGGAAACGCAATAACCTCCCTCCTCCCCCTCCCCCCCGCTCCCCCCCCCCCCAACACACACACACACACACACACACACACACACACACACACACACACACACACACACACACAAGAAGAAGAAGAAGAAGAAGAAAGAAGAAGAAGAAGAAGAAGAAGAAGAAGAAGAAGAAGAAGAAGAAGCGAGAATACCATCTATTCCGGTGTTTTTCTATTCAAAAATGGTCCCCAAAATAGGTGCCCCACCATTTGCATGATTTGGATATCATCAATGTGTAACCCCAGCTATACCTCCCTCTGCTTTTTTTGAACAACTTAAAAATTTCCCAGATGACAGCTCACTGACACAGCTTGTGTTGGACCTCACAGACATAGACCCTGATGATTCATTCTCCTCTGTTCCTTATGAAAAAGGCTCCTGCTTTTTGTATTACTTGGAGAGGATCCTTGGTGGGCCAGGTGAGAAAACATCATAACTCAAAATAAATTCCAAAAGTCAAACTATTGTATCGCAAAATTTATAACCCCAGCAAAATGGCTCTGAGACCTTGCTATTAACCATTTTTCTCGTCGAAGATCAGCATCTAACTTCTCCTTACAGTACTACTAGTTTTTCAAGTGAACAGGGCATGAGAATAGTGAAAATGATCACGAGAGATGAGTTGTATTTACCTGTAGCGAAAATTCTCTCCTCTTGTGCCATACGAATATATGACAAAAATATTAAGGAATTTATTTCGTGTGTTGAAATTGGGGCTTCGAGGTTTGACAGCACTGTATGTCTGCATGGATGTTATATAGAGCTCCCTTTACTTCTTGAGCAGTCCTCTTCCATACACTCTTGCAAATGTTTCTTTGACAAGTTCAGTGCCCTCATTTCAAGTGTTCTTACTATTTGAAATTAAAAAAAAAATTAACAGTCTGTGGCAGTAAATAAATTCTAGTGTACGTACATTCGGCTATCTTGTTCCCCAGTACTTTAAAACTGTCATTGCCGAGTGGTTTCACAGCGCAACAACCAGCAGTGTGAGCTGTTTAAATTGATTTGTATACCTTCATATTATCAACCATCCAATCAGAACTCAAACGAAGCTGTCAACAAACCTTCTCAAACTGGACTCTTGATTGGCTTAAAAACCTTCTCAAAGTGGATTCTTGATTGGCTAGACAATCGCAAAAGCGCATGCGAATTGATTATTGCTGTAACAGATTCTTGGATTTCACTGGCTCTCACCACCCATGATTTTAGCATTTAACGCCTGCGTCGCGAGTGCAGGTTGGGTGCTCAGGGACCTGGGGGCAGCTGGTACCGCCGACCCAAATCCAGGTCGGTAAAACACCCTATAAGCCTGCCCTACCCGCAAACCAGCCACGAGCTCCACCCGCTATGCCGAAGGACCTCCGGGTGGACAGCCCGGAGCTATGGGGACTCGTGGCCAATAGCCACAGCCCTCAGGGGGCCGGACACGAGGAACCCAACTCCAAATGAAGTGATGAAAATGCACTACTTGCTAAACCAACGGATTAAACACCCGAGTAAGAAGAACAAGTGATTTGCGGATGTACCGTTGGTAGGCATCACTAGACCAGCAGCCTACGGTCTGAAGAGATGATCTGGGACTCCCCGAGAAAGCAGCTGTAGTGACAGCACCAATCCGTAAGCTGTGGCCTAAGTAAGAACCATGATAACCAGCGGAGTGTAAGATAGATAGTACCAAAGATGACAACTGCTGCCTAGTAAAAAGGCCACACAATGCCAGAAAGCTACCCAAGGTGATGACTGGGCAAATAACATTGTTCCCTCGGCCCACGTAGATGACACAGCCCACGCAAAAAGGGGTCAGTCTTAGAAGACTTGATGTGAACACTGAAGCATGTAGGACCCACCAACAGCCTGCACGTCACCAACAGCTGATGGATACTAGCGTAGAATAGTGATGAACGTGCCTGCGCGTAAAAGCCAAAGAATCAGAGCACGACATGGTCCTGGGATGTGAGATCTAAGGTGCGCTGAATGACTATCAAGGGATCAAAAGTAATAGGGAAGGGAGTCGGCGGAGATGAACCCTGTACCTGCCTTAGCCCTCAATAAACGCTCCAGCTGCAGACAGTTGACCAGGGGATCAGGTAAACCATAGCAAATGTGGAGGGACTACACCACACTGAGGTACATCGCTCACCTCAAAAAATGTATGCTGATAAATATCGCTAACCGCTAAAAAAGGACATGCAACGCCGCTAAAAAACGGCTCGCCGCGCACCACAAAAATATGCTAAGACTACCACTAACCGCTAAAAAAAGGCTACTCGAACAGAATGCCAGGCAAACAACGCCGAGTACAAGGCAAGCACAACAAAAGCACAGGTAATGACATACGCTTGCGCAGAAGCGACGTACCGCTTACCACGAACCCGCCCCCACGCTCACAAACAACGCTAGAATGCTACAGAAAACGCGAAAATGACCACGCGCTAACGCTATAAAACAACCAACACGCCTAGTGACACGTAAAATAAGATTTAACTGTATTATGCTAATAAATACGGTTAACCGCTAAAGACAGTACACGCAAATCCCCAGGGGAGACCCAGGGGCAGATAGTCGGGACGGGACAAAGATTCGGGACGAGCTTAAGTTTACAAGACAGTCGGGAGAGCCCCTGGGAACATTTCTATCGGACTCGTTCCAGAAGCTATTGAAATCCAGCTTTGTGATTGGGCGGAAATTTTCTGGCAAGGAATTTTTTTCTGCCCAATCGGCGATCAGCTTATATATCGCACTCCTTTCGTGACTGCTTACACCAACAAGTAAGCTGTCAATCTGCTGTCGACCATATTTTTAGTGGTTCCACTTGTCTCGTTCGTTCGACCGATTTGTCCTACGAGGAACATTTTGGTGGCAGGGGATCCACAAAACCCAGAAATCCACAAATTAAAATTGAACTCAAACAACAATCACTTGTAAGGAACTAGAAAAATCAAGATGAAGACCGACCGCAGGCATCGTAAACTTCACGCGAAGAACAGCATGTAACTCGGTCTCTTTCTCTGGTTCGGATCATTGTTGTTTAGTTTGAGCTTTTTCTCTGGTTTATGGGCGATGAAATTTCTATTGCACGGGCCAGACAAGTTTGCCGATCGCGCGAGAAGCACGTAGTTCGGCGGTTTAATATTTTGCTCACGAAATCGAACCTTGCAATTTCGAGAGACCACGAAAAGGCCTTAGAGAAAGTGTACAGTTCTACTATGATCTATTGCAATGTTTTGGTTTTCATATTTTTGACTGGTATCTGTTGGCCAATATACTTTTCTTCCCAAGGTGTGCATAAAAATATGCAGATTGCCTTGCAGTTGTGATAATTGCTAATTGTGTTGTACTGTACATGCAAGATGCTGTGCATGATAATTTTGCAGAAGCTTTCCATGAACTCTTTTACCACAATGGTGCTGAGCTCAGTTAAAAAGTTAATTTAAGTTGTAAAAACATGTTTTAGAGTGGGCTTTTGCAAAACTTTGCTGGAAACATCTACATCATGCTGACTGTGCTGCAACTTTTAGGTTGCAAAGTTTCAGATAAAGTTGTTTACAAGTTGATGGAGGATGTTTAGTGTCTTGTATGCACTCTTGTCTTTATAAACGCCCAAGTGTATCCATAATATAACAATTATTAAATTCCATTTTTGCATGATACAGTTGTAGTTGCTGTGACTGCTAAGCCTATGGTACACCAGGAAAGGACTTGATTTCTCCCGTGAGACCACACCAATTTTGGAATGGGTTCTACCTGTTACCACCCTTATCCTTGACAATTTTTAAAACATGAGAGAATGCTTTCAGTTAATTAAGGAACTATGTTTTCAGTTCCTCACATAGTGGATGTAAATATCTTTGTGCCGAAAGACCCTTGATAACCACCTATTGACAAATCATTCTCAACTATACAGTTCACTGAGTCAGACAGTTAGGCTGATACAATGGTAACTGGCTAAGTATAATGAAATTATTTTAAGGTAGGTTTCAAACACAACACACAAACCATACCCACCACCTAAATACAATTACAAAATGTTAACATGGTCACTCAAACAAGAAAATTTAGTAGCTTCTCAGTAAGATATCCCCTTTTAGATAAAGTGGAAACAAAACAAGTAACAATAAAATAAACTAGAAGGGATTGTTATTTCATTTATTTTTTGTTTGTTCAGAAGTTTTCTTGATAGTGAGATGTACCCCTAACTTTAAATTCAAGTTTCCAATGTCATCTGTTTGGATATTGTAGTGATTATTTGTCACAAGCCTTACGGTCTCAAGTTGTAATAAGGTTTTAGAGTAGCTGACTGGAATATAACAGGTGGCTTTTTTTATGAGAACTTAAACAGCCTTCAAAAAACGTTGGAAACTTTTCATTGAAAAGCAGGTGGCTCAAATTTAAAGAAGCCACTTTTTAGCCAGCTGCCAGCACTTCAGGAGAAGCTTACCTTGTACTTAATGAAATTTCCAATGAGTATACCCAAGATGAAATTACACCCTCAGTTTCAGAGGGGGGTACAAAAACAGTTAAAATTATTCTTAAAATTTAATTGTCCATCTGTTATCTGTTGGTCTTTCATTTTGCTTTTCTATAGTGGCCCAAAAGGGTCAATCAAAAATCAATTTACCAAAACAAAAATCAGTTTCCCAAAACATGAAACAGTTTCTAAAAACACAAACAATTTCCCAAAACATAAGTCAATTTACCATCATCATTCACTGAAACACTCGTAATAGGCTAATCATAGTAAGTGCACTGTACAAGATGTTCAGAAATACCATATCACACTGCCTAATTCTTAGGAGCTATGAAAGCCCTGTAATGCTACAAAAGGTATCAGGTCAATACTGTACCCCAATTACCATGCAAAACATCTGCCACAAATCTGCTAAGGTCTCAAAAATTATGCTAACTCTACCAATAGTAAGGAAAACATTAAGTGCCTATATGCTCATAAGAGTGATGGTTTTTGTAAAAATCTGTTTTCATCTTAACATAATGCATGCCATTTTCCATTCCTTTCCCTCCAAAACACTGGAGTAGTTCCTATTCAAGTCTTACTCTATAGCCAAGGTAATCACCTGTTTCAAAAGCATAATCTGAACTCACATCAACGTCAAAATGGCATCTGTATGCAAGAGAATGTCAGAGTATTGGGAAACTGATTGTAATTTGATAAATTGGTTTGTGATTTCGGCCTCCATACTTTTCCACACAAAAGCAGCCTTCAAGCCCAGTGACCTTACATACATACATTACTTTATTTACCCTCGGATTTTTGAGTAGCTTGTGCAGCTAATATCTCCGAGCATTTAACCATCAGATGAGAAATAGACCACCACACCGGGAACTACGTCTCCTACTCTTTTCCACTGAACCTGGTCTTTCATGATTGTCATAATATAAGTGGATGGAGAGACAACCAAGACTACGCGTAAATTATTTTAAACTGGATTTTCTCAGGCCATTTCAAGGTCTCTCTCGAAATTGAGCTGGACTGAGCTGAGACGCGACTTCGAGTCGATTGTAAGCAGTGGATGGTTCGATTTCGTGAGCAAAACAAAATTCAACGGCTGCTTTTCACTCGCCCGATCGGTAAACTTGCCTGGCCTGTGCAACATAAATTCCATCCCCCCGAAAAGTTTCAGGGGCCGGGCTACTGCCTGTGAGTACACCAGAGAAAAACAAAAGCTCATACCAAACAACAACAATTGAAGGGCTGAGAGCATAAACTGCCTATGTGTAATTTTAGGTCGTTTTTCGATTTCGCTTGGAAGTGAAACAAAAATCAGTGAATAAAAATACCGGACAATGTTTTTCAATAGAATTGCTTCGAATTGCTTGGGGTGAATTGCTTGCAAGTCACATGCATAAATTTGTCTCATTTCTGAGGAAAATCGAAAAATGACCTAAAATTACACATATAGGCAGTTTATGCTCTCAGCCCTTCAATTGTGGACGAGTTGTCAACAATTCTTCGCGTGAAGTTTACGATACCTGCGATCGGTCTTCATCTTGATTTTTCTAGTTCCTTACAAGTGATTTTTGCTTGAGTAGAAGTTGAATTTGTCGATATCTGTGTTTTGTGGGCCCCTTTCCACCATAACTTTCCTCGAAGTGTCGATACAGCGATCGAAATATGGCTGACAGCAAATTGGACGTTTGACCTTCGGTATAAGAAGTCACGAAAGGAGTGCTATATATAAGCTGATCGCCGATTGGGCAGAAAGAAATTCCTTGCCAGAAATTTTCCGCCCAATCAGGAAACTGTATTTCAATAGCTTCTGGAACTAGTCCGACAAAGAAATGTTCCCAGGGGCTCTCCTGTCCGTCTTGTAACTTTCGCTCGTCCTGAATTTTCGTCCCAACCCAACTGTCTGCCCTGGGTCTCCGAGGATGGGGAAAGTACTGCTCAGTAGCCTTCATTTGAATGGTCAGACTTTAGGATTTCATCCACTGACTCAAAAGTTAGAACCACCCTGTACAGCATCAGCAGCGCAACAGGAAAGAACTGCTCAGTAGCTTTCTTCCACGAACTCAAGCGACAGCTTAGTTTGATTCTGGAAACGAAGGTTATCATATTTCGTTCATTTTACAGAAAGACGTGCTCAAAAAGGTTCAGTGGAAGGCGTGGCTCCACAAACCAGGAATGCCGCCTGTTGAGAATTTGATTGACTGGTTAGTGAGAGTATTCCTTGGGGTGCTTCTGCATGTACCGGAGCATATAGGCACCGAGCACGTTGTATTACTATCGTTTTGGGGTTTTTGTGATAGGCGTTTCTTTGAAGCTCCGGTACATGCAGAAACTGCCATTCTTTTGGGGTGGGAGGGGGGTGGATGATGGATGTCCGAACAGCTCTAGCACACGGTTCTGGCGACATGTGCAAACGTCAAATCCACCAAAATGCCACAAGTGACTGAAGAGAGTGAGATTTCGTTACGTCCACTTCCAGTTTTATGTGTGGAGGTAACGGAAACTAGGCCAACAGCTTATTAGTATAAAAGGGGTTAGTTTCTAAAGAAACTGTGGTGCTGCGTCGGTGGGGGAGTGAAACACGAAAATTTGGTTTATCAACGGAGTTGATAATGCAAATTGACCACTGTACAGGGATTCAAAAAGCGTTAGCCCTTCGTCAGAGCGAATCGAGGAATTGTGGGTTGTGTATGGTTTATATACAGAATATGGAGCTACGCTATTGGTGGTAACATGGTAACGTGAAAAATAGGAATAAATTAATAGAATGAAAAGCGTTCGTTGATACCGTGGGGACGTCACTGCCCAATGACACGATCATCTAAACTGAAGCAGATGTTAAGCAAACAGCCAGCATGATCTTTAACAATTATCCTGTGAAATCCCGCGGAATATGGCGTGATACTTAGCCGACAAAGCCGTAGGCGATTTATCTAAAATCAGGGGATGTTCCGCAAGACTGAGCGGGATAATTGTGTTATTATTCAACACTTTGATAACAAAGCACAGAAAACATGGAAAAGCATCCATTTTTGTACACGATAAACGAAATTACGCATATCGCAGGATACCTGTTCAGTGCTCACGACAAATTGGCTCGTCCACTATGACCAAATTTGGAAAGTGTTACGATGTGTTGAATAATAAATATGGGTTATTGGCCAAGCGTGAGGTCAAGGCCAAGTTCTTTTTTTTGCGTGTTTATGGACCTCGACTTCGTCTCGGTCCATAAACTCGCAAAAAAAAAAAAAAAAAAAAAGAACGAGGCCAATATCCCGCCATCTTGACCCAACAAGCTTGGTTAATAAAGGATTTATTATATGACTCAAAGGACGCGGGACGAACGGGCTATCCCGAGCGGTCAAGATGGCTCCATCTTGACCTCGCGGGTAGCCAATCACAGCAGGCGAATTGATTCATCTTAACCGTTGAAAGAGCCAGTCATATAATAGTACCAGTTATTAAGACCCTTTGTGGTTCGGTCTAGGTTTTGAACCCGTGATCTTCCGGTTAGCAGTCCGATGCTCTACCAACTTAGCTACCGGTTATCTTAAGCTAAACGGTTGTTTCACTGGGAGAAATTCGCCACCGGGCCCCCTGGCATTAGAAACTAAGCTTTGCAAATACAATCAATATTTGATACTTGTCATTCATCATCAGGTATGACACAACCCTGACTAAACCTTGTACTCTTCTATGCGACAGATGGCTGAAGGTGGGTGAACCAAACACGTGTCTGCTACACAAGTAGTCTATTTGCCCACTGAGAACATTTACAGCTGACATGCAATTGAAATAATTTATATATTTGAACCACGATATGGAAAATTGAAAACTTTTTCAACCCCAGGACTCGTAATGTACTAACATCAACTGAAGTAAAGAAATGAAAATTAAATGAAGTAAAAACAAAAAGCACGAAATGAGTTAATCTGTCGTTGTGAAGGTTGGCGCATGTTCAATCTTTTGCCTTTTTTTTTTTTTTACGGTTTTTCGTTTTCTTCGAAGAACGAAACTCGACTGTTTTCAGCTCGTCTTTCTTCGTTCGCGCGAAAACAATTCAAGCGCTTTTTAAACAAGCATACATTTCTTAGTTGTAAGTACAGTAAGCTTATGTATTAGAAAACAAGAGGCTACAATTAGCCTAAACTCGGGCCTGCGAAAATACCTAATTCTCGCTAAACAAAGGTAAGAGAGAAGTCTGTCCTTACATCGGACGCATTGTGCTTCTGTTCGTGTCTATTTCTCTGCAGGGTATATCCATAGACCCCTATCAACATATATCCCTTTAAAATTACAAAATTGCTTTACAGCTCAACCATTGATAACAATAATTATAACACTTGTAAAAAAAATTTAAGAAAGGAGAAGAAAAAGAGAAACGCAATTCATTCAGCATAGCAAATGAGGTAAAAATAGTGTATTTATTTCAAAATAACTATTTTTAGTTAGCGCTTGCGCAGAAACGCCGGAAGTGAGCTTCGTGGATGAAAGACGATGGCGACGATGACGAAGAATGAACTACAGTTTTAGACTCGGGCGTTCTACGAAGTGCGAGTAATTAAATTTTACGTCACCTTTTGACGATCTTTTTGCAGGCCAGCGAAGCAGAACTTGACACCCTCTCGGCGGATGACATCAAGGACTTTTCACCGCCTCATGTCGTCGAGTTCTTAGCGCAGATTGTTGACAGGGTTAGTACACCAACGGTGTATCGTTTATGGTCTTGTAAGAGCAAAATGACGGCAATTGCCTTCGGTTGTTAGTTGTACTGAGAGGTTTTGGTATTAAGAACTAAGTGGCTGCAAAGCCTCATTTGCACTTGAAAGAAAATTCAAAGTAAAATGCTTTCAACACACTGCAGAGCCATTTCTTCTTTACTAAATCTAAGGGCGCTTTTTTGGGGGGGAGGGGGAGGGAGGGGGATCTATTCTGCTTACGGTTTAAGAATAAGAGAATACGTGGATGAAGGTTTCCCGAAACAACGCTGTAAACGGAATTCGCGTGGCGGAAGTGACCCGAGAACAGCGCGTACAATAGTCTGGAACGAATACATGACCTTAACTTCCGGTGCCACGTCACAGGCTTGGCGGGGCGCGCACGATTTTTCCCGCCGAATTTGAAAGTTTTCCCAAAACTGTGCATTCTATTCATTCCTTTCATTCCAAAACGGAATAGCTCCTGAGAAAGCCGCCTATTCCGGGCATCCCTATACCTGAACCCCCCCCCCCACCTCCCCCACCCAATACACATACATGAAATACGCCCTAAGCCAGCACGTCACCTCAAATGACCACTATGCATTCGTACCGTTTAGCGCAAGGCGTTTAGTGAAACCCCCGCAAACTTTCCATTTCCCAAAAGGCCGTGTTTGAAGATTACAGAAAGGTAGCAATGCAGTGCAAGATTTGGGATATTCACATGTACAAGTTTACTTTTCCTCTGCTTATTTAGACAAACGAGAAGCCGTTAGCCATTGCGCATCTCAAGAGAATGGACAAAGTGTACGATCCCACTCCTTCGAAAAACTCTGAGATTAAGTTTAAGTAAAAGAGAATTATATTCGTACGTATTAGAGCGGTTTTCAATTGAGTATGGAAAGTGAATTACGTTTGCTTTGGTTTTGCAATTGCACTGCTTCCCTCTTTAATTGGTCAACGGAACTCGCGCCACTTTCTCAACCAATGAGAAGCAAAACCAAAACCAATCGTGATTTGCACGCGCGCATTTTCCCGCGCTTTGTGCAGGTTACGTGGAATTGCTTTGAATTCTGATTGGCTCATTGCGCCGTGTGCCTCTGTCGTGAATGGCTGGAGTAATAGCTTTGGTTTTGGTTTTACGACCCTCAATTGAAAACTGCTCTACTCAGAGCAAAAGCCAGGCTGGACTTTGCTTCGTGTCGTAATGGTTTCTAAGTAGTCTTGTTCTGGATCTCTCAACTGCACCCAGGTGTGTAAAGCGACCATCAATGAACCAGTATGCAAATCGAACTAAATTCTTTACTAAAAGTAAATGGATACTTTAGAAACTGGTTCAATTCAGAAGATACAGAGGGAGGAGGTTGGGAACAGTTGATTTCTACTCAATAGAATCTGTAATAATGCACGAGGAAAGACCAACAGTTCAATGAACCAACGAACGAACCACTGAAAGAGTCAATAAATGAAAGAGAAACTTTATTTCACTTCGAAATTGTTAGCAACATTTGCATCTCTGCCACAAGAGATCTTGCAGTAAACAGCACTTGTAAAGTTTGTGCGTTTTGTGATCCTCTGGATTGACATTTTCGCTGGTCTCACTAGGAAATTTTGCCCTTAGAAATATTTAATTGGTTCATTGACTTGTCACGAACTAAAAAATTTCTTTGTTATACCCATTTGAGTTCTGGCTTGGTGGGTCCTCGGTGGCCACGATGCCACTAAAAGCATGCTTTGCCTTGTTTTAGGATGCTAATGCTTTGCGCGCGAAGTGCTTATAATTGTTGTTTGAAATTTCCTTTTTAAGTTTTGGTTTCGTGGGTCTCTGTGGCCACAGTGCCGTTTTTAACCTGTTTTGCTTTGTTTTAGGTGGCTGAGGCTTTGCGCACGTAGTGCTTATCAAGAGCGCTATACGGAGACAGTTCAGTTCATCACTGTACAGGGACGAATGAAGTATATCAGACCAATGTACAGGTTTGTGGTGTGGTTAGGGCTCCAACGATACATTTTCTCCCGATACGATACATATCTCGATACAGGTGCCACGAGACGGTACACGATACGACATCATTGCATGCGACAAGTGACCAACTAATCTTACTAACCTTTTGGAACCACGCATATGTTTATCCGCCATCTTAAATAATACGTGACACGCGAATGCGATGCAAAAAGGATAGATTTTGCTTCTCCATTTGTTTGATAAATCGCTATACAATGGCTAAAATGAAGAACTTTGTTAAGGACTCACCAACTTTTTTACTTCAGTCTTCTTATGTGGAACATATTATTGTATCGTAATACCGCGATATGCTGTTCAAATATCGATACGCATGTCGTGACAAGAAACATCGCGGTGCACCGGTGTATCGTTGTAATCCTAGGTGTGGTGTGAATTCAATATCTGCTGTAAGGCAGATATGGAGACCAGTTGGTGAACTTTGTATGTTGATGTCTTGCGCTGTTTGGTTTCTGCAGGGAGTTGTATGCGCGCGAGGAATCAAAGGAGTTAGCTGTCCAAACATTCGAGGAACACCGGAAATTCTACCACCCTATTGCCGAGGCGCAGCTAGCAAAGGACTTGAACTTGGTCTGAGTATGGCAGCGGAAGCACATGATAGAATTTGACGAGGACCAGAGGTCTAATTGTAAACTTCACGTTTTCGCTATACGAAGTTGTCAAAACAAGTAGAAGAAAATTAGAATGATCGTAAAATGCATGAACTGAAGAAAGGAGCTACTTCAGAGGTGACAGGGCAGCAACCATCAGTGAGAGTAATGGCAATCGAAGCAAAAGTGACGGATACGGACCAGCGATGTTTTGGTGTTTTCATATCATATTGTGTTTGAAAGATTCCGGCCCTTGCAGTCTTTTTAGATTTTGTTGTTTGGTATTGTTTTTTCGCGAGATTAGCGAATCCTAGCCAAAATTTAGACCTTTTTCTCGCAACTCCCCGTCCCATTTGAGTACACGACGCCCTCCCACAAGGACAGAAGAGTGACTGTTTGAAAGGTGACTTGGACAAGAAAACCAGTAAACACAATGATAATAATGAAGAGAAATTAATTGTTATGTGTTTACGTTTTACAAGACAATCTGTGACCAGCTTTTATATGGAGGGAAAATAAAAAAGCTCTTTAAACTAGTTATGATCTTCAGTTATCAAATCGCCCTTTACTGATGAGCATATTCCAGTGACTAGATTTTCAAAAATATACCTCGTAATCAAATTACTAGCCCAGTTAGGTAAACCTCGTTCCTAGGGTCCCCTGTCTTCATTTAGAGGTCCCTGGGAACGAAGTTGCAGTTAGGTAACCCTTAAATCCTCCAATGATGACCAGCAGCTGTATACTTATATCACTATACTCTCTGGGGGTAAAGGTCATTAGAACATAGGAAATGATTCGCAAAATAAAAGATTGTTGGATGGAACTGCACACGCAGTCTAATAGCCTACCAAATTTTTAATCACTTTACAATTTGCATTTTTCTCATCTTCCCTTAAAACACTATCTCCCCCCCCCCCGCCCCATTTCTCTTTCTTTATAAACACTCTAAAAATCACCCAAAAATTCTGAGATATTTATAGGGTTATGCACTACCAAACTACGATGGCTTTTTTGAATTGCATGAAATCTCGAGAAGATAATAAGGAGAAAAGGTTAAAAGGTGACAAAAACGTAGCATTCAGGTGTAACTCCCCCTTAAACCAAACTGATCTACGGAGAAAATTTAGTAGTAAACTTTTATCTATCTATCGCCTCTGCCAGACTGGGGCTAGTGTGGGCTTTGATTCTAATGTGATTAACAAATTACCTGAAACATTCAGGTTTGACTTCGACTTCCTTTACCGTCACCCGGCTAGTCTTTCGCATGTTTAGTCTTTCTTTTTTTTTCTCACAAATGTTAGTAAACGACGTCAAACTCGGGAACGATATATATATATATATATATATATATATATATATATATATATATATATATATATATATATATAAAAGTAGCCACCCAAAGGGTACATGTGTGGTATACACTGTCCACAATGCATTGCTAACTTTGCAACTCATTAGCATTAACGGACTTACAACCTGATGACATTAGTGTGGGATACCACAGGCATCCCACAGAAAAATACCAGATATCGGTCGTAATCAAACTTGTATCGAGTGAATAAGAACAAGTGGTATCGAACGACTCTTGGGTTGCGGAGCGATGTGCCCTTGGTGCAAACAGGACAAGTGCCCCTTCGCGGACTGTTCATGTGTCGACCCTTTCTCTCCCAATTTTGTTTCTTTACTCAACCACTTGTTTCTCGCTGAATCCCGCGACCGTAGCCTCTCTTTAGACGGTTCGATTCGTGACTGAGTCGTACTTGATCCGTTTCCTCACAGTAAGCTGATTTAGCAAAGACAACGGGGACTTCTTGACAACGGCGCGCGCAGATCTAAAACCGACTTGACCAATGACAGAGCAGCAAATTGAGCACCGGAAGTCGTGTTCAGCCTACTGTCAGGGCTGTCAACCCTCCCGGATAATCCAAGAAACTCCATATTTTGGATCGTATCTCCCGGTCTCCAGTCTCAAATCTCCCGGATAATTGCCGAAGTTTGCCATTTCTTGTGAGACTCAACTTTCACAACAGTAAAATTTCAAATATTTTGCGTTGTTTCAGCTATTTTATTGTTAACATGGATCACAAAATTAAAACGTTTACTATAAACTCTAACAAACCGTTCTTGCAAGCGTTGCCATTGTAATATAAACAATAATGTGATTGGTCGGAAATAAACCAATCAGATAAAATCTTACAATGACGTCATATGCGTTATTGAAACCCCTGTACTTTGTTTCTGCCCGTGGGCTGTAGGCACCAGTTGTAACCTTAAGTACCCAGTGCCATGTTTGACAACCGATATCAAAGCTACCGTAGAGTTCGGAAAGTAGCGATCTCCCAAAAGTATAACTTTCATTTGCGAACCCTTCTAGGACGTAATTTCCGAAAGTAACGCCCCATCGAAAAGGAAAGGGGCCCCGAAAGTATCGGTTAACTCATATCAGTGACAAGTGATTCATTATGTACACGTCTTCATGAAGAAAAAAACTGAACCAGTTTATGAAATCATTGAAAGAGAAACTCTCTTTCATCAAGCGCGGCCTTGCAGATGGAACAGCTTAGTGTTTCACTAAACAAGAACGCCAAAGAATCAATGGGAAAGAGAGAATTGAAGTTACAATATGCTTATTCCTCGGTTTTGTTTACCATAATTAGTTTATCCAATTACTCGCGTCTTATAGCTACCCGAAAGTAGCGGCTAGCAAAAAGGTGGGGCCCCTAACGTCTGCTAATTCCGAAAGTAACGGGAGCCGCTAAACTGAGAACTCCACGGTATATATCTAAAGTATAATTGTATTATATTTATTATGAAGTGTAATTCATTTGTCTGCGTCTATCATTACGAAATTTTGTTGCCCCTGTAACGATACTGTTTTCCTGTGTAACTTTAATATTTACTTTTATCTGCATGCGATGATAATATCAAGGACTTCTCAAGACAATCTGCTGCAAAGTAAGATGATGCATGGTGCCAGTGAGCATTTGGCTGGTATCTCTTCTTTGCTAGTATCACAACTCTTCTGTGAAGATAATATAAAAGAAAGATAAAACATGAAAACATGAAAGATACAAAAGAAAAATACCACTCTTGCTATTAATAAGTAACTTGAGAGCTCATTACTTAGCTTGAATTCAAAGTTCGCTGATGTGACATTTTTTGGGAACGCTATTACTTTCACAATTAATTATCTGTAATTAATTATCTGTAATTATGACATCAACTGAAATTATAAGAAGTGATATACCAGCGTTGTAACCTACATGAAATCCACAACCCGCTCCTTGACGTTAAGCTCAAGCTTAAAAATAAGTTTCCGTTACAACAAAAGAGTGGAGTCTACTCGAAGGTAAGTGTCCTTCTTCTAGTTTAAAGTTTATCTACTCACATTTCAAGCATCTATTGGCCTCCTGCACCAAATTCCATAGTGACGTCATCTCCAATGAGTACAAAAGGTGCCCAGTATTTCACTTCGCTAAACATGTCAGATTCCCTCATGGATTTCATGGCTTGCCTCAAAGCTTCGCTGGCACATCTTCCTTCCGCCAGATGTTTGTAGAAGATTTCCATGACCTCCAGAGTGGCCTCGTCATCAATCGCCCACAGTGACACCAGGACGGAACGAGCACCAGCACCCAGGAATGCGCGCGCAATACCAACCACACCCTCAGCCTTGATATCGCCGCGACCACTGTGACAGCAACTGAGTACAACCAACCTTGCTCGCAGCTTCACACGCAACACATCTGTAATTGTAAGAAGGTAATCTGCTTCTTCAGGCACCTGTGATTCTCTTGAAGGGTCTGGCGACAATGCGATTTCTCCTGTTTCCATGCGGCCGTGAGCTGCAATGTGCACTAAAGCAACCGAGGAGAGCCGTTTCAAGACTTCATCCTTTGTCGCTTCCGTTCCAGTCAAAGGCTTAATGTTGAGTATTTTCCCAATCATTTGCACCTCTTCCCTGGCACAGGGTAGCTGCTTAAGCTTTCTTCCGTTACGAAGGATGACTTCTTGCACCCAAGGATCCCCCACCAGTAAGGCTCCACGTTTATGGTGATAATCTCTTGGACAATCAGCGATCAACTTCAAAGTTGTGAAGGATGGAATAACTCGGATTCTAAACGATTCACTTAGAAACTTGGAATTCGCATCCGTCAACGCCGCATAAGGAGCCAACCACAGGGGACCTTCAGGAACAATAACAAGTTCATCCCCACCCACTGAGTCTGCAATGGCTCCACAAATGATGTCATACAATGTTCTCAAGGCACCAGACTGAATCTGTTCTGGATGAGAGTGCGTCTGATCCAACGACCCCTTCGCACGATTTTCGTCCTTGTCGTCACCAAGTGAGCGATCCTCACACCTTATTCCTGCCACACCAATTTCAGCAAGGACAGACTTCACCAAGGCATCGATGTACATTTTGGTATCATCTAACCGGTTGTCGTTGGTTGGTTGAGTCCGGAAGACAACGTTCCCTTTTTGAAAAAACCAAGAAACAACCTGGTCAATGCTAGGAAGATCGTACTTGGCTTGAGCTGACTAATTGTGTCGACAATAGCTTCATCTGGTATTCCTGAATCATCTTCGTGTGCTGCCAGCCCGTAACTGTATGTCATGAGATCTTTCAGGGCTTGAGTTCTACCTTGTTCAGCAGCTAACAACCCAGCCAACAGATTACCTTGTTTTAATTTCACTATCCATAATCTGGTGTAAGCCGTTTGATACAAATGGCGCAAATTAATTTTCCGCTCGTCTTCAAGATGAAGACCAGCCCTTACATCGTTTAGTACTCCCACACTTGAGCGAAAGCAAGTTCCAGCCTTTATTAGAGAACCTTGAGATTCAAAGCTGCAACCAAGGTTGTTGTAAGCGACTGCTTCTTCGACCCTGTCTCCAACTTCTTTTGCGAATTTGAGTTGCAGTTCATGGTAGTGTTGGGACTTTTCGAAATCCCGGATGCTTGCATAAGCGTTGCCAAGGCCACCATAAGCGTCTCCTTCTTGGGACTTGTTTCCCAGTTCCTTGGAAATTTCTAAATGTAGTTCATGGTACTGAATTGCCTTGTTTGTGTCCATGAGAGTGTAATAATCTTCGCCCAGATTTCCGTACGCCTCTCCTTCCATTGTTCTATTACCCACGTTTTTGGCGATTCTTAACTGGGAATCATGGTAGCGAATAGCCTTTTTCAAATTTTGCATGAACGAATATCAGTTACCAAGGTTACCATAGGCATCTCCTTCTTCGTTTTTGTTGCCCAGTAGTTTGGCAATTTCTAAATGTTTTTCATGGTACTGTATGGCCTTCTTGAAGTCTCCGATACTATGATAATCGATGCCCAGATTTCTATACGCCCGTCCTTGATCAGCTTTGTTTCCCAGTTCTTTGGAAATTTTAAGATATAGCTCATTATAGTAAATTGCCTTTTGGAAGTCACCGAGCTTTACATAAGTGCTCCCAAGGTTACCATAAGTGATTCCTTCGCGAGCCCTGTTTCCGTACTCTTTAGCTAGCTTTAGACACAGTTCGTGATACTGGATGGCCTTCTTGAAATCTCCGAGACTGGCGTGACCGCACGCAAGATTGCCGTATGCAAACCCTTCACCGTCCTTCTTGCCCAGTTCTTTTGCAATTTTTAAGTGGAGCTCATGGTAGTGAATTGCCCTTTTGAAAGAGCCAAGCTTTGTACTCATTGCCAAGTAAACCATAAGCGACTCCCTCTTGAGCCCTGTTGCTGACTTCTTTTGCGATTTCTAGTAATTGTTCATGATAGTGAATGGCCGTCTTGAAATCTCCTACACTGTGATAATAGATGCCTAAATTGGCACACGCGACCCCCTCTTCTAACCTGCTTCCTACTTCTTTCGAAATTTCAAGATGCATTTCATGGCACTGAAAGGCTTTATTGGGGTATCCTAGCTGCAAATGGCCAATGCCCAGACCACAATAAGCACTTCCTTCTTTTTGTCTGCTGCCAACCTCTTTAAAGATTTCCAAGGACAGTTCGTAATACTCAATTGCCTTTTTCGAATCTCCGATACTCACATAACCGTTGCCAAGACAGCAATACGCATCCCCCTCTCCAACTCGATCACCGACCTCTTTGGCCCTTTTCAGGTAAAGTTCGTGATTGCGCATGGCCTCCGTAAAATTTCCTAGGCGAAAATAAGCATTACGGAGATTACAATACGCACCGCTTTCTCCTCTCCTGTCACCCTTTCTTTTCGCTATCTTTAGCAGAAGTTCATAATAGTCAACAGCCTGTTTGCGATCTCCAAGGCCTCCAGAATTATTCGCCGCAAGTACAGGCAACAGGATAACTTGTGCACCTTCGCTTGAGAAGATTTCCGATGATGCTCCTTCTAAACAAATCTTCGCATCCTTTAAACTTCTAGAGGCATTGTTGTCCTTTTGAGTTTCCTTTCCCTTTCCACCCATGGTTACCACTTGGCTCTATTGGACAGAAGAGTACACTCTCTGGTCATATAGATTCGATTCAGAATGTTGCTTTTTCTTTTCATACATTACTATGATTCTAAAATGTTCCTATTATGGCAGCCCCTGGTAAACGCCACTGAGATTAATAAGGAACATACAGACCGAAAAAGGGCTGTTAGTGTTATTTTAGCTATTTTAACTGAAGTTACTTCCAAAAAAGATCTATTGGCTTACTCGATTATGGCGTCGTTTAATTTTGGTGAGATGTGTTAAGGACATGTTGTCTTGCTTTCGAAGAACCACATTACTAAATTGTCAACCACTACGTAAGTGCTCCTGCAAGAAATACTTTGGATTTGTACTGTATTTTGAACATCAGACCTTTCCAACGTTAAGGTGCACGTGAAAAAACATTGTTTCGGGAAAATATTTGAGGAACGACTAAACAACGGAATAACGCAAACAAAAACGATATATCAACGATGTTATTTCTGCGGTATCCGGAAATGAAGCGGAACGGCTTCGTTCACATTTAAATTCAGTTGAGCCGTCTATCCAATTCACTATTGAACGTGAGATTGACAGACGTTTATCTTTTCTCGATTTGAATGTCTATAGACCGGACCGGGGAAACTCAGAGACAAGTGTTTATCGTAAACCCACGCATACTGACAAATACCTTGCATTTGACGCCCACCACCCTATCTGCCATTAAAAATCTGTAACTAGAACATTGCTCACGGGGACTGATTGTTTGCCATCTTCCTGTAATTCTAAGGCTAAGGAGCGGCAGTATGTTTTTGACGTCTTAAAAGTCAATGGCTACCTGAACACTTTTCTCCGTAACTGTTTAAAACCAGCTACTCCTTCTCTTAACTCCTCTATGGACGAGTATTCGGCGACAGGTTTTGCCGTCATCACGTACATCCGGGGGGTTACAGAACCCATCAAGAGAGTTTTGTGTAGCCACAACGTTAAAGTTGCCCACAAACCTTTTCAGACGTTAGGTCATATTTTTGCTAAACCTAAAGATCCTGTGTCGAAGGAACAACGAATTGACTATTCCATGCAATGACTGTGATCATGAATACATCGGACAGACCAAACGTTAGTTTGGTACACGTTTAAAAGAGCATCGAAAAGCAGTTTTTCTTTGCAAAAAGGAAAACTCCGCTTTGTCGGAAAATGATTGCCAAACCAATCAAACAATTGCGTGGGATAATTCCAAAGTTATCACCACTAACCGGCGGTACCATCAACGGCTTTGTTTGGAAGCTTGGCACATCAACTCCGCCCACGCTCCTTTAAACCGTAACGATGGCGGCCTTTTACCTGACACCTATTTTACACCTCATCAAACGGGAAAGGTCGTGAATTAGTGATCGTGTAAAAGGATCCTTGTTGCAACATTAGATCACCCCTCATAAAGACACTAGAAAGGAGTGTCAAAAGCGGTGGGTCGGGAATTGTAACTTTTAAAGTTACAATCATCAATCTTAAAACCAGAGTAGCATCAAAGCATGTCTGATTGTCAACCTGGTTGCAGTGTGAACTTGAACATACAAAATATTGTCTTGCTGGGTAGTAATGTTCCTAAATCGCATTTAACGCCTCTTATATGATGGGCCATAGAAAGGTAAAATCGTGTATTCCTACATGACATACCTGGCCTTTCCCATCCTGGAGCTTCCCGTCGTTGCTCCTTTCTTGTTCATCTCTGTCCAATTTATTCACTTTAACAACGCATCTGCTCCTCAAATCTAACAATACCTTGTTTGTGTTGTGCATCTTCTTACGGTCAAATTAAATAACAATTTTGTTTGTATAGGTATGAAAGAGCTCACGGTTTCAGGATTAATGCAATGCAAACAGATGAATTACGTTTACTGTCATATTATTCGCTTTACTGTACCATTATAAAAATAACAATAATAATAATAATAATAATAATAATAATAACATCCACTAACTGCACTATGGCGCTTTACAATACTACATTAAAAACTACATGAATTTACGAAACATTTTTTAAAAAAGCTTTTTAGTTTGGTCTGGTCGTTACTGATTCATTGGCATGGTATCTATAGCCTATAGGTCTTGGAGAAATCTAGAGATCCAAGGTGGTGGATCCAATGTAGTGACCTTACAGGATAAATGACGTAATTCTCACGTTGTATGACGTTATTCTCCACACTGAGGACTTCAAAAGGAGACTATTTTGGGATCTTTATCATTTCTTCCGGGTTTCAATGTAATAGCTAAATTGTCCTGAATTTACAAATGGGAGAAACATTGTACAGAGTATGTACGTGTTATAAACAGGCACGTATTTGATGACTTCGTAGGTTATGAAAGTATCCTAAATGTTTTATTTTCCTGAAACTGCCTAACAACCCTGACAAAGTCTGTTATCCAAGGATACCGCTAATCCCTTGTCACACCAGGTAATAGCTTCTTCATGGAGGCCCAGTTTAACACAGGCACTCGCTCCTAATAAACATTAAAGATCAATCAAAATTTCATGACGATGTTGAAGTGATATGTCCAGTGAGGTATTCCCGCGCATCTGGCATTAACAGTTGTACAACGCTCGTTGGATGTGTTATATAACAAGGGAAGAAATTTAGCCTGGGCTCCAGATAACACTAAGAAATCACTGAGTAACTCTTCAGTGGACGTATCGCATTTACCCTAATAAAACCAAGAAACTTTCATGACTTGAAGCAGCGGCTTGTTTCAAGGAAAGCGCGCAATTATCAGACAGCGTTAAATAAAGGGTCAATTCAATGCTTTTGTCCATGAAATAAGAACTATCGCCGAGAATCAGTCATGTGCACATCAGAAGGGAGAGCCAAAAAGTGTGTTATCTTCACGACAAGGTACATTGTAGCACTGGGAGAGAATCTCGTCGTCAGAGTAGCCAAAACTCATGCGCGAATGTGCATGTGGCGCAAAACCTGAACTCATTAGTGCGCTCACGGCGCATGAGTAATAATTGTTTGCCGAGTGAAGTGCACACTAAACCTTACCTCTCTCTATGGCTTTGATAACTATTTATTTTAATAATCGTTTGCCGAGTCGAGTGAGCAGTAAACCTTACCTCTTTCTATGGCTTTGATATACGTTGGTTGCAACTTGACTGCAGCAGTTGCATCAGCTAATGTGTCATGATAATTTCCTTTAAAAATAAAAACAAAACAAATAGTTGGAGGTCGGAAACGAAACTATCCTACATAAAATTGAAAAGAATTCCTAAGAATTCAAACGAATGCCAGTTTTGTTGATTACAATTATATAATACCTCTGGTAAGATGAAAAGTCCAGTACCGTACAATACCGCACGAATGCCTGGAGACGAGCATACGGCGCTGTGTCGTCAAAACAAGCTTAAGAATCAAGTTTCGCGGTTTTCCCTGTGCTTTGTTATTTCCGCTGTGCGGGGGAAAAGATGAGTTTAAGGTGTGCAATGTATTGCTGTAATAACACAAAAGAGAAAAAAGGAGGACAAACAGAAAAAGCAAACCTAAGAGTCTTGCTTTGACGTCACAGCTAGGTATTTCCGTCTCCAGTCATTCCCGCGGTATAATACCTCACCGGAAGTAAAATTTCACGTTTTGAGGGGGCAATAAAGCAGGGAGGAAAAAATTTAGGAAAAAGTTTTTCGATACGCCGTAAGGTTTGGATTAAGGAAATAAAAGAATTTCTGTCATATACACCCCAAAGTTCTTTAAATTTTGAATAGCAGTTACCATGACCTGCTTTTTCTGCTCAGTCACAAGTTATGCAAAAATACATGTACCTCGGTCGTTGGAGTCCCGGCACTATCCGTTATTAACATATTTCACAAAATGAAATTTTTTTTAAGGAGAATGCAGAAAAAGAGGATGGGCAACCTTAATTACACCAGATAAAATCATTCTGACAGCGTACTACCGTTAGTTTATTTCGTAAGCGACCTTATTGCAAGAACAGATTATACCTGATGTATAAATAGCAAAACCAAACCATGTCTAATTACTTACCCAAATGGAAATTAGCTGTTGCCCTGTTGCTGTACAGTTTGGCATTTAGCTCGTCATCCTTGCAGTTCACTTTTAGTCCGTCTGTGTAGAAGTCCACAGCGCTCTTAAATTCTTTTTTCTTGTATTCGTTGTTACCTTCGTCCTTGTACACTTCTGCTATTGCTAATCAACAAATCATGAATTGTACATGTAAATAAAATGACTACAACTGACTACTTTAATCTGGCTCTGAGCACCTCTGGTCTCTGGACACTAAGTAATTTATATACAACCCGTAAGTCACGCTGTATTTTCAATTTTTGCGTCAGTTCAGTGGTACTGCTGTGTGTAACATACGTAAACGTTTTCTTTACTTTATCTTTATAAGTGTTACTTTCCCCTCGCCTTAACTGAGCTTTTGTACTTGAGGGTAGAAGCTAACGAGAAATTATAAACACTTTGTTCTTTGTAAATAAATGTTGTTGTTGTTGTGTTTAACACTGCCTTATATCCATTTGCAAACAGATGTTGAAAGGCAGGGGTGGGATAAATAAGCTTGCTTCAATGTTTCAGAGTATCTCATGGCATGATCATGATCAGTGCGTGGCCAATTCAAGGGACTGAGCAACCCTAATTCTATCCAGACCGGGTTTCCGACCAGAGCAGACCAGAATTCATCTGCCCACACGGACTTTGAATGCTCACACCTTTTAACAGCTGTGCAAAGGTCATCCAACGTGGTGACAAAAGTTTATCTAAGTACAATAATCAGTCGTCATTGAAGTTGATGTCACCATGACAACCAAATTTTGACATGTAGTCTACCAGCTGAAACTGGAATATTCTATCACTTCATTAATTATATCACTTTATTAATTAAAGCAACTACTATATTTTTCCATCCTTATATTGTTTTACTATCGGTTTTGATTAGATTGTGATGAATTTTATTGTCTTTCTTGTGTTCTGATAAAATCTAGCTCGAAATCCAAGACCCAAAATGGCCGCAAATGGGAAATGCTGAGGTAATTTCCACCTTAAATGACGAGTCATCTCTTCTTAATTTGCATCTCAAAGGAAAATTCCTTGGGATTACTAGAACAGAATACACCAACACCCCCAAATGCTGAAGACGAGAACCCCCCTCTCTAATAACCCCCCACCCCTCCCCCCTTTTTGAGACATGAGATTTTGTAATTAGTCCTTCCTATTCCCTCTTGCGAAATCCACTTCATGCGGCCCAGTAAGTTTTTTCTTTTTACAAATATACAATCACACTCATAATACTGTTTGCTGCTCTTCAATAAATAATTAAGTTTCACTGCATTCGTTTGAGTTTTGTACAAAAACTACTTTAAGACGAAAACGGCCTGTTTAAGATTTGAAATAAGCCCAGCCCCTCTCTATTAACTTTCCCGTTAATGGTAATGGTAATAGAGTGCTAAAGTGTGACGTCATAAATATTAGAATTTTTGAAATTATGGGATTTGTTGAGATTTTCAGAAAGAGCAAGATGAAAGATGCTAACTTGCCAAAAATCAGTATTTAAAGGCAAATTGGCTCTGAGATATTAGCACCGTCATGCTCTGCTGACTCCATACAAATCCTTCTAAATTTTACTCAGTTCCTAACGTTATGAACTGAGTAAAATTTAGAAGGATTTGTATGGAGTCAGCAGAGCATAACGGCGCTAATATCTCGCTCTCAAACTGTAAGAAAATGCTGATTTTTGGCAAGTAGGTCTTTTTGATCATGTACTTTCCGAATATCCGAACAAATCCCATAATTTCACAAATTTAGTTTTTATGACGTCATCACTTTAGTACTCTATGGTAATAGTATTTATACACGGTAAATCCTTCAGAAAAGATTATAAAATGATAAAAGATTAACTAATTATCCCAAACTAAACTAACTAACCTTAAATACTAATTAACTAAATACTGAAAGCTGCTTTATAAGGATGCCCAGTTAAAACTCATTCCAAACTGTCGTTGGTGACGTAGGTTAAGTTAAAAATCATGTAATGAGGCCTGAAATTAAATAAGCCCCCCCGTGGCTTAATAGAGCTCTAAATACACGTTATTACACTGTAAATACCCTCGGAGTCCTGGAGGCGGGAGTGGAGGAAGGAATACGCCCCTCCCCCAGTCGCTGAATCGAAGATGAAAAAATCCTGGTTTAGACAGGGTTAATTGCAAGCTCCTGAATTGTCTATAGTTGTACTTCTTACCTTTTAACGTTTCATCGTCAAAATCCAGTTTCTCCTGTTCTGCGGCATCACTTTCTGATTTGGCATCCTCCGGTTTGCCCGCCATGTAGGAAAGTGGGCCTCACTGCCAAGGCTGAAATGTTTTCAGAGAACAACAAATTCATTCCATTGTGAAATTTCAAAACAAATCGATTCGATCTTAAATTTTGAAATTTGTGTTTTCAAACGTACGAGCCTCACACAGTAATTTCTTCAAGAAGCAAAAAGGCCTTTAAATAGTCGATTATAATCACACCTAAACGATTTATACGATTCAAAGTTCAGTAAAAATTATGCAATAAGCAGACTGCGCGAATTTTCGGTTTACCAAGATACTGAGGATATTGTAATTGGTCATGACCCCAGAATATTAGACAAACAGTAATATAATGACTCAATACTTCTCCTATGTCTTCTCACGACGTCGACCTTTGATATCGGTAAACAAAGTCAGCAACGGCGAAGCCAAACCGAAACCGAATTTTTGTTTTTAAAAGTGGCATTCAATCCCCCTGAACATTGACACTGGATTGAAAAGCGCTGCGTGTTCCGAGAACCTAAACTACTACATCAATCGGACTAAGCTTACTTGAGTCTAGAATTGGGGAACTAACGAACAGTTCTTTCTATCGCGTTACATTTCCATTCTCCAACAGTTCTAAGCTTATATTTTCACCAATGCTCACAGTTCTATCGACACGAAAGCTTACCCGTTTACTTGCAGTTATTCAACCTCGATTTCTGTCAAATTCCCTTTTCCCTAAAGAGAAACCCGCCGCTGAAAATACAATGCAGAGTCGAATGTTTTTCATAAACTCGAAAACAACAGTGTGTTCGCTTCATCGTGATTCAAAATATGGCCACATGAACCTAACAAATTTAGGCAACAATGTCAAAGCAAATCATCCGTTATTTGGCTTGCTACTTCGAAAGCTTACCCGTATAAAGACAGCACCAAGTTGTCCCGGAAAACGCAACTACGATGTTTAAAATGCGTGCTCACAACTCTTTTATATATTTTCGCATAACAATCAAGTAAGGCGTTTTCCCGAGTTCTTAGAAAAGTGACAAGGCTCGTGCACGTGATTGCAGCGTGATGTTTACATGGAAGAAGTGTTTTCGGTCATCCCGGGATGAAACCGCATATGCGAAAAACACAAATTTGTCCCAGAAGGAACTGAAGGAAAGACATTACGAGCTCGAGATTACCTCCTAGTTGCTGTCATTTAAACATCGGACAGTTCAGCAGCATTCGATAATACTTTAAGGGTTTTAAAATTTCAGTGGGGAATTCAAGCAAAAATGCCAACGGAAATGTTATTTCAAAATAGTTTTATCATCGCTTTTGAAACTACTTGACAGTTATTCCAGCGCGTTCTAGTCTATAAAAAAGTACGCGAGGCATTCAGTAGTGACCTAAACCGTTAAATAACGGCGTTATAGCCGGTAAAGAAGGAAAATGAAACGTTCACCGCCCCTTGTTCAGATTCTGCACCAAACCTTGAAATCTGGTCATTTCACGTTGTTTCGCAGAGGGCTGTAGCGAAATTTACCAAATTATTATATAAAACGCACGTGCAAGCCATATTTTTTGCTCATTAAACCTAACTGATTTGCGGCATTCTCGTTACCTTCTGAGGTATTCCTCTGTTCTCGTTTTTACCGGAATGACCGAAAAATCTTGTACCATCTGCGGCGTCCCACTAGTTCCATGCTCCTTAATGAATCAAACGCGCGGTTTGATGACATTATGGTTAAAGGGACACTGTCATTGATTGACATGAGCAGGATTTCTCACACGGAGAGATTTTCCTGAACGCGTTGATATCTTGTTATTAAATAAGCCTTTTTGAGGCTAATAGATTTTACAGTTATCTGTAAAGGCAAATATTCGGAGTCCAAGAAATGTAAAAGAAGCCAAAACTTATGCAGTTTTTGTTTAATGACAGTCGAGTTCAGTGTAGCCTCCTGCGCAGACGTCTTTGGGCTCGTCACGCGTTCCTTCCTCACGAGCTCACCTACCCCGGGGGTGGGAGTCGGGGGAGTACTCCCTATAATGGCCTAAAAGGGGAGGCTCCGCCCGAAAGGGGTACCTTTTTCACGCTTCTGGTATATGAAAGGGTAGGGATTTCACGAGTCGAAGTATATGGAAGGGTAGGGAAATCTGTCATTTAGGTATTTAAAAGGGCCTTTCATTAAAATATTTCCAACACACATACCTTATGACAGTACTGTTTTTAATTTATTGAACACTACATGAAAATGACAAGAAGACCTCCTGTTTTAGGTATACGAAAGGGGTACCATTTGTCAATGGAAGGTATACGAAAGGGGTACTTTTTCTGTCAAAAATGATATATAAAAGGGTAAGGGGTCGGACCTCGGGGCGGAGCCTCCCCGTACTAATTTTTTTAAGTACTCCCCGGGCTTACCTCTCACATAAATATTTTTTTCTCTCCAACATACTTCAACAATTTGCCGATCTTAGCATGACCTTTTAAAGGAGTGCTATCACCAGTCACGCATGTGCGAGTTTCGAGACTCCAACTTGAAAAGTGTCGGGCAGACAGTTTTCAAGTTAGACGGTGTGAAAACAAGATGGCGTCCACAAGCGGTTGAAGTATATCTATGACAAAATGCAATCCTGAAAGCTGAATGGCAAAAACCCGTTTTAAGTATCATGCAGATAGTCAAAATGCGGAAAGGCATAATGGTAAAAGGTATCACGCAAATAGACATAACGCGAAAAGGCATCACACACAAACAGGCATAACGCAAAAAGGTATAACGCGAAAAGGGATAACGCAAATAAGGCATAACGTGAACAGGCATAACGCAAGTAGGCATAACGCGAAAAGTCATAAGGCAAATAGGCATAACGCTAAAAGGCGTAACGCAAGTAGGCATAACGCGAAAAGGCATAACGCAAGTAGGCATAACGCGAAAAGGCATAACGCAAATAGGCATAACGCGAAAAGGCATAGCGTAAGTAGGCATAACGCAAGTAGGCATAACGCGAAAAGGCATAACGCGAAAAGACATAACGCGAGTAGGCATAACGCGAAAAGGCATAACGTAAATAGATATAACGTGGAAAGGCATAACGCAAATAGACATAACACAAAGAGAGGGCCGGGAGTAGGCCTGGGCACTTTTTCGGCACTTTTTTTGAGTTTGCAGCACTATTTTACATTTCCAGCACTCTTAAGCACTTAATTGACTTTTGAGCATTTTTTCCGCTTTTTGGGAAAAACTTCAGCACATTTTTCACAATTTTCCATATGTTAAATGCAATATTTTGTCTTTGAAACGTTTTCAGTAAAGCCGAGTAATTCTATTAAATCATGAATTAATTCCATCTTGTCGCGTGACCGGCTGACTGTTGTCATGGAAATGCACGAGCTATGGTTATTTTAACCGTGGGAACAGTCGATTTTGATTGGTTTGTGACTTCATGTTTCTCAGAACTTTTAGTGCTCTTTTCTGTTCAGTGGAGCTGCTGACGAAAGCATTACAGTTGTAGCTCCATACTTGACTGATAATAAAGAGCTTTTGTTCGACAAACGTTGTTATACTTTATGATCACGTCAGTATTAGAAAATCGAGAGTTAAAACTTAGTGATAAAACTAGGAATATGTATGAGCATCTGCTAGGAAATAATAAAATCTGCGAGCAACTTACGTGCACTATTTCTAAATTTAAGCACTTTTTATAAAAGTCGAGCACTATTTGAGCACTTTTTTGCCATGTTTTGAGCACTTTTTGGCAATTTTTCCAGCGCAATCGGGAGAGGCCTAGTCGGGAGGGGAAAGGGGTCGGTATTTGCTGTTGAAAGCAAGACAAAATTAGCGCTCGCAGAAACCCGTGCTGCTTATTAAGACTTCAGAGCTCTTTCAGAGCACATTCGTTTAGCGTTTTCGCGTTATGCCTAATTGCGTTACGCCTTTTCGCGTTATGGCTATTTGCGTTATGTCTATTTGCGTTATGGCTTTTTGCGTTATGTCTATTTGCGTTGTTTTTTCGCGTTACGCCTACTTGCGTTACGCCATTTCGCGTTATGCCTTTTGCGTTATGCCTTTTCGCGTTATGCCTATTTGCGTTATCCCTTTTCGCGTTTTACTTTTTTGCGTTATGCCTTTTGCGTTATGCCTGTTTGTGTGATACCTTTCCGCATTTTGACTATCTGCATGATACCTGAAACAGGTTTTTGCCATTCAGCTTTCAGGATTGCATTTTGTCATAGATATACCTTCATAGCAGCCACGGCGGCAAACGGAGTAATTCAAGAGGCAGAAAACTATTTGTGAACAACGACAGACGCATATCATATAAAAAAAAGTGTGGGAGAAATCTCGTAGAAGGATTTCTCTGAGGAAAAGATTTTCCTGGCGTGGATTCAAGCCAAATATGACGCACGATACCACGATTATAGTGACAGCGACTTCGCTGCGCATATGCTCTCGCTGGAATTCCGGAGAAGGTAAGACAAGTTTTCTTTTTACAGACTCGTGTATTTGTCGATCGCCTCTGGGTTTGTTGATATCCTACAGGTTGTCTTGCGGAGCTGCTATTAGTGCCTTGCGATTTCTAAACCATAACAATAGTAGTATAGGAGTTGGGGGTACGAGCGCATTTTGAATCAAAATGAGCTCGATACCCCCCACTCCTATTCTACTCGTCATTTGTTGGTAATCTATATGTTTTTTATAAATTTCTGGTACCAGCACATGATGAAATCTATAGTTATTCAATCTGATGGAATCTATAGTAGTTCAATCTGATGGAATCTATAGTAGTTCAATCTGATGGAATCTATAGTTATACTTTTTGAAATTCTCGGAAAACAGGAAATGAGTCATCGCTCTGACCGATACAGCTGTGCCGTGACGTCATGTGTTCTTTGGATTTACTTTTTGATGGTATAGTGACCATAAGCAAAACTGTTGATTCCTTCTTTTGATAAATATCTTTTGTCATCGAAACAACTGAGTGATACTTTGTTGATCTCATAACTTCCAAGTTGATGGCTCTGACTTCTGATTGTTTTCATTTTATGATACATCTGTTTGTTATTGAATAGAGTGTCTTTATAGTTTTCATGTTTGATTTTATTTTTGATGATGTTCTTTTTGATTCCTTTTGCTGTTTTTCCTCCTTTTTGGTTATCTTTAATATAGCTATACATCTTTGATTTCAATCCAATGAATTCACAAATTGGTACTCCTGCAGCCTCATCTTTGAATTTACCAATTACTTTTTTATTGGTCTTATTGAAATACGGTGAGCTTTCAGGTTAGTCACTGTTGTCAAATTTATCTTTGTCATTCCAGAAATCCCTATAGACATCTTCAGCTTCAATCTCATATGTCAAACTGTCTGTATCAGTGAAGAGCAACTTAGCCTTATAATGGAAATCATACATTAATGTCTTACTAAGATCTAGAATACACATTCCTATATATGCCGGCCTGTTCAAAGTTAGTGTTTCTTTGATCTTATGCACTGCAACTAGATTTTCATTGAATATCTTACTGCTAACATAAGTTGGTTTACTGGCTAATTTCAATAGCTTCTTCTCATCAGTCACCAATCTGACATCTACTCTCTTTCTGAGATTCTCCATGGTTTTGCCAAATACTGAGTTATTCATCAACTTGAAAAAGTCTTTCTCAAAGGCATTTTTGGCATTAGTTCTCTTTTGTGTGTTGAAATCAATGTACTGCCTCAGCCAAGGGGATTGTTTGAACTCTAGCACTCTATGGATTTTTGTTATTTTCAAACCCAAGTCTGTGTATAATTGGAGGTTCCTGTAATGCAGTACATACTTCTCTTTGCTGCTTAATGTTGGTATCAGTTTATGTACCAAACCAGTTGATATATTATATTTCTTTGCTATATCTTTGCAATAGTCTGAAAGCATGTCTTCAGTTACTTTCACCTTCTCTGGCCCAAGTGGATAGTCATTGTGAAGATCATGTAACTCTTGGGGATATTCCAGATCAACTTCCAGAATCAAACTCTTGTTGCTATCTTCTTTATACTTAGCTAGGTTGAGATTGCTGATATTCTTTTCAGTCATCCATCGGAATCCACCAGTTGGAAGGTATTGGCTCATTGCCCAACCATACAGATTGTTAGCATCAAGATACATTATGTACTTCGAGGGCGCCTTCTCATTGTATTCTTTCATGTATTTGTTATTTGCTTTACCATATCGGTTGGCAATATATGATATACCACCACGCATACCCTTTTCAATGAACTGGAACATATCAATGTCAGTCATCAATTCAAGTTTAATATCAGTCATCTTCAGCATTGCATCCCATGACAAACCAGGAGATGTGAAATAGTGACACGGGTCCAGTTTGTAGTACTCAAGGCATGTTTTCCTGAAGTTTTCAAACACATCAGCCAACAGTAGGATGTCTGATTTAAGATACAGATCATGATACTCACCCATGTTATTCAAAGAGAATGCATTCCAAACAGTCTGAGCATGTGTATAGTCTTCATCTGTTATATGCTCATCACTCAATATACTATAGAATTCTTCTTTTAATGGTAGCTTTTGGTTAAACTTGTCAAAACTATCCATATAGTCATAAGGGTAGACACCTTTCTTTGCCATTAAATCAAGATCCTTTCCCTTGAACTCATGTGAGGTATATTTTAATGACTCCTTGGGTAGATTACTGACCAGTTTTGCCAAACTAGAGCTCATGAACTGGAAGCTATCAATGAAGGTTAAGTGATTACCAAGCATGAAAGCCATATACTTCTCCATGTTGTTAGGTATAGCATTGATTGCCATTTGACACTTTTCACCTTTCTTATTTGTATAGGTATGTTTCTTGACAATGGCTCCTATCTCTTGCATAATAAAATGACTGTCATAACCTCTCAGATTGTGGAATATGACTGGTATCTTTATTTCTTCTGGGTTAACTCTAAGTTTCAGGTTACATTCTTGATGAGCTGATCCTCTATACTGGCCAGTTATATGACAGTGATCTCGGACTCGAATATCTTTGTCAGTATATTTTTTATCACAAATGTGACATTCTTTGGCTTTTTGGAATTCCTCCTCATCATCTTTAGTCATTTTCAAGGGTTTGTTGAATTCTTTTTTTCATAACACTTTTGCAGTATTTGACTTCATCCAACATATCCTCCATGAATTTGTACACAGCTTTTTCACCTCTGTATATCTTCACTGGTTTGTTATATTTATCATCATAACAACAAACAACCTTATAACCATATCCACAGTCAGTATGCTTCTGATAGGCTTCAGTATATGATTTATCATTGTTGAGTTGGCAACTGTGTATTTTTTCAGTGATAGCCTCAAAATCAGCATAGATCACAAATGGTACCTGTTGTTGTTTATGAAAGTTGTTGAATTTCAGAATATTGTTATCTTTGTTTGGCATTTTTATTGCCTGTGTTCCATTAACCTGCATACAGTTGTCTTTGTGATCATTCAAGACCCTTTCTGAGCTGAAACATTGTAGACAGTGCATGCAAAAGTGTTTTATTTCTTTGTGCTTTGTTTGATTGTACATAAACTTGTTGAAATCATTGATTAGCACATAATGCTTGTTTTCATTTTCGGTTATGAGAAGCAGATTCAAGCAGTCTGCATATTTCTCTTTTGAGACAAAAATTGGGTATGGTTGTTTGTCCTCATAACCGAAAACATTGATATTGATCTCATTTTGTTTTTCTATTTTTTTGTAATGTTTGGTAGTCACTGGAAATTCAATTCCAGAATAATCTAATTTTTCAATAAATCGCTTGTCAACTTTTTTGATTCTCTGTGGATCTTTGTCTTGTGGATTTAAATGTCTAATGTGACACCATCTGAAGCATTCATTATCTTTGTTTTTCATATTGATTAACCCCTTCACACTGTTTCTGAGTTCATTAGGCAGTTTTATGTATGAAGAGCCCTTCATTGGCTCATATTTGACTGTATTTAGATAATGATGTTCAATAGATTCAATAGTCCAACCTGAACCTTCAGATACCCAAACTGCAATCTTATTCAATATTTGGTCTTTTGATAACTGCAGTGATTCTGCTATTTCCTGATTATTGATGATTGTTTGAGCTACACTGTTGAAATATGCGGTTTTAAACTCTGGACTTCCATCCGTCATTTTTGTGAATTGTACCTTTAGCGTTTCAACGAATTTGAGACCTTTAATTTCATTCAACAATTTTATAATATTATATGCAACAGCCTTTCTTGTGTTTTGTAGTTGTGCAAGCGGGTCTTTGTTATTTTTTATACTGATTTCATAGGACTTTGTGAAGCCCTTAAGAGCTTTCTCTGTTTGTACTATCTTAGTTCTGGGTGCAGGAGTTGGTTTTTGAACCACCTTTTTGGTTCTCGGTGCTGGGACTGGTTTCTTTTTCAATTGTTCTATCTCCTCCAACCACTCTGCTGGTGGAGCTGGTAATCTTTTCCTCTCGAAGTAATCAACCAATTCTCTGACTGTTTGTCTTGGTGTTGGTACCGCTTTGGTTTTTGGCGTTTGTTTGGTATCATCCAACACAATAACTTTTAGCTTCTTCTGTTGCTTCAACAGCAAATTGATGAGCTTAGATTTGCTCAATTTTTTAAGACTTTTCTTGTCCATACTATTATTAGTTTTGATAAATTTTTTCCATTTATACTATAGTAAATTATTTTCTTTTTAAATGGGTTTAATCTGTTTTTTAAATATGATTGAATTCAGGTGATCCTAACACAGGATCCTCCGAACTGTAATTATTGAATAATATTTTTTTGATGCTTTTTTGTTTTCATGTGACACCATTTTCCAGCAAGAGTGTAATTTATCCCCGTCTTACAAACATCACAATACCACTCCTTCTTCAACATATATTTTGTTTTGGACTTTGTTATAGCTTTTTTCTTTCTTCATCATTATAGATTACTGGTCTTCCACGACCTCTTTTAACATTTTGATTTTCCATTTCTATATAATATTATAGATATAATTTTAAATATATTATAGGTTCGTTTAAATCATTTTTCTCTTCTTGACAAGTATAATTTGCTTTCTTCCATGTGTTTGGTTATTTCATAAATTAAATCTTCAAAACAATTGCTCATGATGTATCTGCATTTGTTTTTTTCATACTTTTGCTTCATAATTGTTTGTTTATCCGTCACCCGGTACACGCCAGTTGGACTTTTGAATTCGAGACATAGAGCATTGTATTTTCTAGTGGGATTCATTAACATCAAATCACATTGTCCAGACATATATCCTTTGTTATAACTTTTGATTCTCATATTTGAGCTTATTTGATTTTCACCTAAACCGGCTATCATTAATGCGTCTTCATATTTCTTTCTGATGAATGATACAATCTTACAGTGCAAATCATTTTCATTTTCAATCAATATCATATTATTGTTTCTGTCGTTGAACTGCTTGTAATATCCTTGTTTTCTGATTGATGGTAATACTTTCGATGTAACCCAATGTTTGAATTTTACTGCTTCCTGTTTTTTAGAGGACAGTATTAGCGAATGAAGTCCAGATTCATTTATGAAGAAACATTTGAAAGTTTTTTCGGGGGTCTCAGCACGAGGGACCATTTTTGTCCCCCGTGAATCAGTGGCCTCAGCACGAGGGACCATTTTTGTCCCCCGTGAATTTATGCTGATTTTGTGGTCTCTTAAGATTTTATCATCCGATACAACATAATCTCTGATTGCTCTTTGTGGATTTTTTTAGTCAAGAATTTTAGCAATGTCTCTTCCTCTGAACCAAACGTCATTTTTATCATCAACATAACAGTCTATTGACACATCTAATTCTTTGTTATCGTAGGAATATTTTTGCATTTGTATATTATATTATAATAATTCATTTTTAATTGATTTTCGACCTGTGTTTTAAATAGCCAGAAACAATTATATTTTTGGCTACATAATAGCAAATAACAGTATATACACTGAAGTTTCTTCTATATATATGTTAGATAATTTTCTCTTTATAATATTTCTTTTAAATCCTTGATCGGTATCCAACTGTTGAAGTCATCACTATATCCCTTCCACTTCACCAAAGCTTGTTTCTTCTTGTAATCTCTGCGAATGACTTTATCAATACGGAAAACATCCTGTCTGGCTTTTAATAATTCAGGTTCATAAAAACTCCCTTGAATATCTTCATCGTTGAGATCTTTTAGTTTGTATGTTATTGGGTTTTTATATTGGATTTTATCAACTGTAAACACTTCTTCAGTCCAATTTGGTGTATAGCCCTTGTCGAACACATTCCGTTTATACTTAGATATTCGGACCTTGTCGCCGACCTTAAATTTCGGTTTAGCTGATAATGGCTCCATATCACCATACAAATTGAAGTAAACAGTTCCTTCATTCCTCTTTTTACTAGCTTCTGTAGGTGTCATCTTTATGCTCGAATGTTTTGTGTTGTTGTACTGTTTCACTAATTTTGGTAACATGTCTAAATACTGTGTATTACCTTGAACAGTGAACTGCTTCCACATTTTGGACTTCATTGTCCTATTCCATCTTTCAACTATTGATGACTTCTCTTCATTCTCAGTTGAGTACATCTGTACACTATGTTTCTCTAGCAAGTCCTTCAAGTGTTTGTTGTAAAACTCTTTTCCCTTGTCGACCCATAAATACTGTGGTTTTCTGCCTTCCTTGAATATTGTTTTGAATGCTTCAGTGACAGATTCACCTTTCTTATCCTTCAATGGGACAATCCAACCATATTTGCTGAAGACATCAATAACCATAAGAAGATATCGATAACCTTTATTCCATTTACTGAACTGTTGCATTTCAACTAGATCACTTGCCCATATTTCATCAATTTTATTTACAATCACACGCCGCCGAGTGAAATTTCGTTTTATGGGTGCATGTAATTCATCTGCTAATTTTTCTTGCCAGTTTTCTTCACTCGACGGCTTTTTCCGTTTTTTGAAACACCAAGACCTAATTTCTGTTTTTTGTCAATTAAGAATCTAGCTGTTTGACCCCATTTTGGCATCTCACCATATGGTATTTGATCGAGAGATTTTACCATTGTTCTATCACAATCAGCTTTATTTTTTCCCATGTCATAACAAATATCATGGTAAGCTGCTATTTCATCTACTTTATTGTAAGGTAGGACATTCCATTTTGTGACCTCACCTGTATTTTTATCATATTCCAACTGTTCATGAAGCGGGTTATAAGGTCCCATATATTTATATTTACTTGGAGTCCAACCTGCCTTTGGTTTTGGTAGTTTACCGATCATCTTGTGAATATCAATGGCACCACCACGAGTATAATCAATACCCTTGATATCTGTTTTATGGGTTTGTCTCTTGTCAGCACGCTTTGGACGTATTTTAGTACTCAAATCAAATAATGCTTTTTTTCCAACTGAACTAATAGCCGGCTTTGCTAGGGAAAGTCCTTTGTCAATAATTTGCTTTTGCAGCTTTGGATTTCTGAGAGCTTCTGAAGCGTAATATCTTCCAGCTTGCAATGCCTTTTTACCAATCATTGGAGCCGCATGACCAAGCAAATCCAATGATGTTGTCAATAATGTTGATCCTATGCCCGCCCCTTCAGACGGGCTATTCAGTTTCCCTGTTTCCTGACAAATTTAGTCTTTGTTATTCCACACTCAGCACAAGTGCATTTCATCATAGTTCGACCATTTTTCGTCTTCTGATATCTTTCACTTCCTGGGACACATTCAGTGACTTTCTTCTGTTTGACACAATAAGACTTCATATACCAATAGGTTAGATATTTTCGACGTAATCTATGATGAACCTGTGATTGACACTAACATCTGCTGGATTGAATTTGGAATTGTGTATTGTATTCAGAATAGATCTGCCTTTTTGTCTCTCAAGAAGATAGTACAAACACCAATATCCACACAAGACTGAATCCCTTTCTTGTATCTCATCACCAGAGTATTCAAGTTGTTTACCGCTTGTCAACATATATATTTGAACTTCTGTCGGCATCATTAAACCAAAAGAGTCAAAGTATTCACAGTATTTGTCCATATTCCGATAACATACCCAATGTGTACCTGGTCCAATTTTGGAATCAAGATTGACTATCCCACATTCATTGTTTTTGATTTGTCTCGGCAGATTGTCTCTTGAAAATACTCCTCTAAAGTGTTTTATTCCAAGTTGTTTCACCCAATTGATTAAATCAAAGTTGGATAAGGGTTTGTTTATGAATTTTAAAGTATTGTTCCTAGAATTGGGATTGAATTGAATGGACTGTTTTTGCCTAGTAGAAGTCCTTTTCCCTTTGTCTTTTTTTTTCATTCCATAACCGATTGGGTTATCCCATGTACCAACAACTGGAGGGGATTGCCATGGAATCATAGCATGTTTCCCACCACTTTTATTTATTGCAATGGAATCTGGAACATGAACTGGTAATGACCGTCTTGGACGGCTGCTTTCAACATGCAAACCTTTTCCAGTTAATTTTCTAATTGCTTCTATGGCCAAAGGAATTCCAATGCTGGTGAGTATTGTTCCAATACCATTTCCAATCTGTGTTTTTGTTGGTTTCATAACAACGTCTCCACCATACTGCATTTTTTTAAATAATATCTGCCATCTGTCTCGTATTCAATAAATTTCCTAAATTCAATAATTGGGATAAATTGGCATTAGGAATAAGAAATCCTCCACTTTGTTTCTTCCCAAATAGTTTATCAACACCGAGACTTGCTAATGAAGACAGAGCACCAGTAGCCAATGCTGGAGCCGCTTTAGCTACAGCTTTACCTGCATAAGGCAATAGTCTTGTTCCAAGTGAAAAAAGACTGGACCAAAGAGAACCTCCTTCTACAACAGCTTTTCTGATTTGATTTTTTGATATCTTGATGTCTGAACCTTTTCCTGATCTACTTGATTTAATCAGTTTGTTGATTTGTCTCTTAGTCAACATTAGTTGATCATTTCCAGACAATTCACCATGCGTCAACCTTATTGTTACAGGCGAATTTGTTGCATAAGCTTTTGCTAGCTTTTGTTTCTGACTTTTTGATAGTCTCACACCATGTGGATGATAAGTAGTCATATAATATATGTTTATACTAAATTGTATTTAATACAAACAATCATTTAATTTAATTATTTAATTTATTTAATTTATTTAATTTATTCAATTTATTTAATTTATTATTTAATTTACATTGATCTCAGAATTAATTTTCCATCAGTCTTTCTCATCTCAATATCCTGCTCATACAGAACCAAAGCATACACACTATAATCAGCATTTGCTGCAGCACTCAAAGTGTATTTGAAAGTCAGTTTTGTCATTCCATGTTTAATGTCCTGTTTCTGTTTCGTCAAATCAAAATAAATGAAAGGGAATATTGTACCGAAATTGCCCCTGTTAAGAAGGGTACTTTCACTGAAATCATTTACAGCTTGAACATATTTCAAAACATCTCTAAACACTCTTGTTGGTTCTGTTGATGGTTTATAATGAACCTCTGGATAATCATTTCCATTGCCAACTTCAAGATAACAATCAGTCAAAGTTTGGTTATTTGCAACTGAGAATGTGTTATACAAGAATTTATTCTCTGTCTGAGACGAATCATTAGCATCATTGATGATGAATACAAAGACATGCCTGGGTTTGTTTATTCCTGTGGAAATACGGAAATTGGCTGTCTGCTGTCTTGTTGAATTGCCTCTCTCAACCATTTCTCTCATGTAAGTCCACTTTCTGTTGTCAAGATACTTGCTCATGTATAAAGACTTTCCCGCAGAATTGAAAACAATGCGAGGAAATATTAGCTGGAATTTAGTTAGTACCACACGACATTCATCAGTAGCTTGCCAAATCAAATTGTCATCACTCTCAAGTGTTAGGTTCACCTCTACTTTTGAGTTAGGCATAAGTTCATCCCAAAAGCTCTTGAAAAAACCGTATCTGTTCAATGCTATCTCTGCATTTACTTCACCACCATCATTAAGCAAAGCTTTACGATCTGCGAATCCTTTGTTATAATTAGCCAAATGAGCTGTTCTGTGTTCGGCTTGCCTTTTGGTGTCAAGATAGAAGAACTCATTAGTTCCCTGACTTACAGCATAACCCTGTGAATACTCAAGCAACGACTTAATATTTGTGGCTTGGTTAGCGTCTCGGCATTCATAAACATCCACACCATTCATTTTTACATTAATGGTGTTAATAAGAGCGTGAACTGAATTGACAATACCATTTCGATCTGCAGCAGCAATGTTAGCTCCATCTGCAAGCTTATTTTCTTTGAAAATAACATTAAAACGGGCATTATACCAGTCAAATGGTGTAGTCTCTCCACTGTTATCAACAACGAAACGGTAACCTGTTTTCCTCTGATGAGCATTATTTGCTACTACAGTATTAAGTGCTGTCTCTAGTTCGAACACCACATCTTCATATCTTTCGATATATTTTGAGTCACGATAGTTTGACATATATCATTGTGTTAGATAAAAGTTATTTGATTTTACGAGGTCTGCCTCTCTTTCTTTTGATTAAACCACCAGTCTGGCTCACACTCTCAGTTCCACTCTTGTTTCCACTTTTTCTCTTTTTCAAAAGTTCTATGATTTTGTCACCAGCTTTTTTGCCAGCATGTTCACCAATTGTTGTAGCTGCTTTTTCAGCTGCTTTTTTCCCAACTATTTTGATCACATCAGTCACAATACCTTCACCGTATTGCTCATATTTCTTAAACTCAAACCGTTTCATATACTATTAGGTTTTATAATTCTGTCCCTCTCAAGAATAACTCAATATACCAATCTATCCCATTTACATCGACTGGTTGTCTAGAAGAATCAGTGACATAAAAACGTATTGAGCTGATTGTGTGTGTTGAGATAGGATTCCATGAAAGAAAACGAGGTTTGTAAGTGAAAGGTAAACTTCTGACGAGATCTGTGACTGGAATAACAGCGATTGTATTTGTACTATTGCCATCAACAATGCTATCTATCACATTATCACAATTAATATAAATTTCATCCACTCCTCTTGTGATATCAGGTAGATTTGTTCCATATTCTGTGGCTGAAATTAATTTTGACTCAAACCCAATAAGTTTTCTGAAATCAAGATCTCTCAGATCCACTCGATAGTTTTCATCAAGTTCAATCAAAATGCGGTATGTTGATAAAACGAAATACATGTTAATACCATACTTGAATTTTGATTTGTCTGTTTCAGATGGATTCAGTACATGGCTGTTTTTTCTCATATACTCATGAATGTAACTATTGATATCGTCGTATGAATACATCCCGTCAACGAATGTTATTGTTTCCCAGTTTGCACCTTTGTCGTGGCTATATTTCATTTGATTATTCCCAAAAAATTCTCTGATGTTGTACCAACTGTATGTCATATTGATAACATTCACTGCCATTTCATATTTCAAATCATTCGTTAATTTAAGAGGTGTATTGAATCTTTTTTCAAAATCATGACTCTTGCTGACACCAATTTTGTCTCTGTTTTTACTGTTGAATCGTAATGATATTTCTGTCATATACTTTTACATTAGATATTTCATCATTATGCTATTAAGCTCTTTGATTCCAATGACGCCCATTCTGTTTAATATGTGCAATATCTTTACAAACTCATTTCTGACACTCATACTGTTGTTACCAGCAAAAATAGACCCACCAAGTAACTGGAGTCGTGAAAGCAAGTCACCAATATTATTATAATGGACAACACCTGCTCCAATTTTCATACCTTGGCCTGTTTTGTATTTGTAAGAAGCTAATACATCTGCAATCGTTTCTCTGTATTTCTTCAAAGTTTTCAATTCTTGATCATAAGATTGTTTATCTTCTGATGTTTTTGCATATGCTTTTCTAGGTCCTAGCATTTTGGCGATATCTGCAGCTTTTTTCTTTTCTTCATGAAGTTTTTGTGGGCTGACTTGAGTTAAATCGTTTGGTTTCAAAAGCTTGTTATTTTTTAACATAATTCTGTCATCTTTGTTGAAATTGTTATCGATCGCTAATATGTCGGTTTTCCTATCTTCTTTAGGTGCTTCAATGGCTTTAGGAAGTTCTGTATCCATCGCAATTGCTCTAACATTAGATTCCATGACATCTTCAAGTCCTTGTGTTAAGCCAGTTGATTTTGTTTCAACTGCTCAATAACTTCATCCTGTTTTTTGTCTACACTTTCTTTCACACTCTTCTGGACATCAATAGAGGGTTTCAGTAATTCTGATGTTGTATCATATGCATCCTGTTTTCTATTTTCATAAGTCTTGATAACCTCACGAACTTCTCTAGTTTCATTTCCAGCTTCAATTCCACTTTTTAGAAGCCTTTTCATACGTTCTATATCCATATACAATTGTGTTAGACTAATCTAAACTATTAACATATGGAAATTCCAAATTATGATATCATTCAGAATTCAAATAATTCATTCAGACAGTTGTATCCGTATATGCCAAAAGATACATTCAGAATGTTATTGGCTGGTAATTCTGGATCTGGAAAGACAACATTGCTCATGCATTTGATTATGGAACCATTGGTTTATTATGATCAGATACATCTTTATGCAAAAAATTTGGATCAAGACAAGTATCAATATCTGCGGAAAGTCATGGATGAAATAAGCAGGCAAGTTGGATATCCTGTATTGATATGCAGCCAAGATGAAATATCACCTGTTGAACAGATTAAAGACACTGATTTACAACGATTGGTTGTGTTTGATGATTTTGTGACTGATAAAAAACAAGATCAAATCATAAGCTATTTCATTCAAGGGAGACACAAAAACTGTTCTGTCATATATCTCACACAATCATTCTATGGATGCCCAAAATCTGTTAGACTTAATTGTAGCCATTTCTGCCTTTATGATTTTCCATCCACAAGAGAGAGAAACATTATTGCACAAGAACTTGGAATAGACAAGCAGAAATACATTGAAGCAACCAAGAAACCTTATTCTTTCTGTTATGTTGATAAACCAATGAAAACAGTGAAGAGAAATTTTTACGGTTTAATATAATCTAATAGTATATGGCAACATTCAATCCTTATCCAAATGGATATGAAATAATTCTTCCAAAAGGTAAAAAAGATAACAATGGCAACAATGGTAACAATGGTAACAATGGCAACAATGACAACAATGGTAACAATGACAACAATGACAACAATGGTAACAATCGTAATTGATAGAACAAACTTTACTGTGTTATCTAATCTAATGTTATATGGGAGTTTTTAATTCTCCACAAAATCAAGATAAAACAAAAAACTGGTGAAAGAGGTCCAGCAGGTCCGATTGGTCCAAAAGGTGATAAAGGTGATATAGGTCCAAAAGGTGATACAGGTCCGATTGGTCCAAAAGGTGAGAAAGGTGATACAGGTGCTAGAGGTCCAAAAGGTGATACAGGTTCAATTGGTCCAAAAGGTGATAAGGGTGAAAAAGGTGAGAAAGGTGATACAGGTGCTAGAGGTCCAAAAGGTGATACAGGTTCAATTGGTCCAAAAGGTGATACAGGTGCTAGAGGTCCAAAAGGTGATACAGGTTCAATTGGTCCAAAAGGTGATTAGGGTGAAAAAGGTGAGAAAGGTGATACAGGTGCTAGAGGTCCAAAAGGTGATACAGGTTCAATTGGTCCAAAAGGTGATAAAGGTGATATAGGTCCAAAAGGTGATACAGGTTCAATTGGTCCTAAAGGTGACAAGGGTGATAGAGGTCTAATTGGTCCAAAAGGTGATAAAGGTGATACAGGTGATACAGGTGCTAGAGGTCCATTTGGTTTTAAAGGTGAGAAAGGTAATACTGGTCTAAGGGGTCCAAAAGGTGATAAAGGTGATACAGGTTTTGGAATTAGATTTACACATGATGGTAATTATGATATCCAAAACAAAAAAATGAGTAATGTAGCAGAACCAACTGCTGACAAAGATGCTGCCACAAAGGTGTATACTGATGACCTTGTTGTTTCATCATTCCTCAACGCGAAGCAGTATGTTGATGATCTTATTTTATCAGCATCTGGTACTCAACGCAACCCATTCGCTTTTCTGTTAAAAGATATATCCAAGTCTTCTGTAGTTAGTGATGCAACAAACCTTCAAATTGAGAATTTTGACAGATCTCCATATCACATAAACAAGTCCTCATTGTCTTTTTTCATCAAACGAAGTGGTAACTTTACATCTAAAATTCGTTTTGATGTGTCATCTTTGAGTAAAGGTCAGTACACTTTTGTTGTTGAGTTTTACTCACCCTCTGACCCAAGAAGTGCAACAATTAATTTAACCCTTCCAACAGTTAATATGCGTGACGCTGGACAGTCATTTCAAAAATCTTTTCCAAAAACTCCACACGTTGATGGTTATATTAAAATTCTTTTCCAGATAGAAAAAACCAGTGGTGGTCAAGCGGCGATCGAGGTTGAGCTAAGCAGCACCGCGCCCGCACCCAATACCAAAACCCACCTCATAGTTTATGGGGCCTATGGCTTTCATACCAATTTATCTTACTTTATTCATGACCCAGCTTATGAAATTGAAAACGGCCATGTTGCATTTGGTGGTAATATTGACATGAAATTAAACAAAATCATCAACCTGCAGGATAACCCCTCAAACCCACAAGACGCTGTAAACAAAAGTTATGTGGACCAGAGGTTGCAAACCAAACTCGATACGATTGCACAACAAAATCTAAATATGAACAACAATGCCATTACTGATCTTGCTCCACCCGTAAATTTAGACGACGCAGCGACAAAAAGGTATGCCGATGACTATTTTCTCCGACGAGACGGTTCGACTGCAATGTATGGCGATTTGTCAATGAGTGGAAATAGAGTGACGAATTTAGCGGATCCGTCGGACGAAACTGATGCAGTGAACTTCAGAGTTTTAAATCGAGCTGGAATAGCTATGAGAGCGAACACTTTATTATTGAATGGAACAAATGCGATGGCAGCAGACTTAAAACTTGGAGGGCATAAAATCATTAACTTAAAAGAAGGAACAAATAAAACCGATGCCGTAAATTTAGATCAATTAGAAAAAAGTCATATTTCATCTGCTTCTCATCCAAAGAATGCTTTCAAATATTTGATGAATGATATCGATGAAGTCAGTACTGAATATGGCTTGAAAGTTAATGGATATGTCAATTTACCTCGTTCACCGCATTTGATTTTAAAAAAGGTCATTGATGTAGACTTGAATAAAGAAGCTAATCATATTTACAGAGCTAGAATTGGATTTAATATGTACACAATAAAAGATGGAAAATACACATTTATTCTTGAATGGCTATTTCCTGATTATGAAGGAATGAATCTTAGTAGTGTAACATTCAGTGCAACTGGTGGAATTACAATTCATAAAACTGTAGGGAGAAAATTTGATAACAGAAATGAAGATCATTCGAGATATTTATTATGGATTGAAAAACCTTCAGTAAGTTCACCACCTGAATATTTATATTGTACGATTCATATCAATGCTAACCCAACTTATCCAAATAAGTACAAAGTTCATTGTGTTGCATATGGTATTGATTTTGAAGCTGTAGACGTTCCATCAAGTGTTTACGACTTCGCAGAAGCTTATAAAATCGTGAATGAAAAAATGCAATTACAAACTGATTTAGATTTGAATGGACATGCTTTGATTGATAATTCATCAAACTTATTTGACGGTCAAAATGGTGAATTGACAATGCTAAATAATATTAATATGAACAGCTTTCTTATAAGTGAGGCTAAACTTGGTGGTGATTTAAATCTGAATGGCTATAGAATTCATAATAATAGTTTGAATCTATTTCGTTCAAGCGTTACAGGTGTAATTATGGAAACAGCTTTCGATTTGGGTGGATTTGCTCTCTATCAGCCAAAATTAGGAGGTGATCTAGATTTGAATGGGAATGGAATAATTGGTCAAATACAATATTTAAATTGCTTTGTTAAAGCCAAACAAGGACATGATAAGAATGCTTTGAAGCCTGTATTAATTAATGGCGCCGAATTTTTAGTTATTCATAACAATAACTTTCATATTAAGAATATGTATATAATACAAGGAACAAATCCCGGAATGTTCTACTTCAAGAAAAAGAATGAAGGTGCTGGGCCATTGCCATTACCAGCAACTATTTTCGAATATAGAATTCCTTCTTTGAGTAGAAACATAAGAACAGTTGCAGTCAATAAATCATTATCGAGAGGCTATTTTATAATTGACTATTCACATCCCAATAGTGGAGCATTTGATACAGCATTCACACTTGAAGTAATTATGAATTAATCTAAATTAATATTATAATGGGAGTTTTTAATTCTCCACAAAATCAAGATAATACAAGAACTGGTGAAAGAGGCCCAAAAGGTGATAGAGGTGATGCTGGTGCAATTGGTCCTAAAGGTGATAAAGGTGATAAAGGTGATAAAGGAATTGGTTTTACATTAACACAAGATGGTCACTATGATCTTGAAAACAAACATTTGACTAATGTAAAAGCAGGCAATGATTCTGATCATGTCGTTAATATATATATTTAGCCAAGCCTAAAAGCGGAGCTCCAAAAGCATTCTTTTTCTACTGGCATTTACATATAGTGTGCTGGTCATATCACCCATCTGACCTCACTCAAGCTACAGACCCAAGGCTGTAAAAAATAGTATGGAAAGGTGATCTGAGCCAGTGTCACAGTGGATTTGGACCCCCCCGCAGATTTGCACCCTCCAGTCCAGATCTGCTTGTGGATCAGATTTGGACCCCCTAGTCAAGAACTGCTAGCAGATATGAACCCCCTTTTACGGATTTGGACCCCACCCCTCCTAAAAACAAGCATTCTATTCAGTAAGGTAATAAAAATTCCTTTGCAAATTGAGTTTGGAGATGTTAAAAAGCAAAAAAATATATTGAGGTAGGTTTTTTTAAAACAATAATCTTTAATACTTTGTGTAAAAAAGAACCTGCAACGCTAGTTTGCATCTATAAATTTTTAAAACAAAACATTTCTTAACATCTTAGAGCAATACCTAAGGACAGGTCTGTTTCCCCGTTTAACTGTAGGCTACTTAGTTATGGTTTAGAGCCACTAGAAATTGGTGGAGAAGCCTGGTGAATGCTATTTTGAATCAGTATCCGACATCAGACATATAGTGATTCAGATCATCACTTCATAATGAATGCAATTTCAGTTATCCAAAGCCTCCCATGAGACGGTTGGAAATCAGAAATTGTGTATCCTCTGGATATATGTATGCATCAAAAAAATTTATGAAAGAAAGATACATGGAAATCAATAAAAATATTTAGATGATATGCATTAAGGCCAAGATATTTCTTTTGATCAGTTACTTCTTGACCTTACTATCGCAAAAAACTGCTTGCTGACATTAAGCTTATCAATCAATGCACCTACAGTGTTTTCAAAAAGAAATCCAGCTGCATTTCTGGCCAGCCAAGTGCAAGACTAAGCAACTTGATAATAAAATATTGGGCATTTGGTTGATATCACTATCAAGGTAATTAACAATGTAGTATGAGGATTTAAGGTAATGATTCACCAAAGCAAAAGTGCTGGAAATCCGTGTTAGCAATCTTAACTTAATTTTCTATTTTGCAAGAAAGGTAAGGACTAGTCTCACATTTCTCCATGTACATTTGAAATTGCACAACATACTTCATCAAACATCAAAAATCCCATTACACATTAGTGCCAAATGTCATCCAAACATACCACAAGATTGGTGTGACCAGCTATGAATAAAATTAATTGAAAGACTGCATGCAGGAAGGACGTCCAAAGGATGTGTACATTAATGAGAAAGAGCTTACTTTAAGTTTAGTAATACTTTGTCATGCGAATACATCTAAGTTGATACAAAAAAAAAGTGCATGACTGGAGAATAATTGGGAGAAAGTAAATTCCCATACAAACAATATTATCTCATACAGTAATAGCCCACGAATAAGAACCTGGGGTTTAAGAACCTGTTAGGCTAAAATTTTCATTTTAAGCCCCCTCCACATAAGAAGCTATTAAGGCTAAAATTTTAAGTTAGGTTCTTATCAGTGGGGTTGCTGTAAAAGTGTAAAGGTAGAAACTGCTGAATGAGTTTCTTTGTTATGTTTTGTTAAGGACATATACTGTACCTGCAGTGAACTGCCTATAGGCATTTCTCTATGGTACAAATAAAAATTTATACTGTATTATGAGATGATATTTATCATATATATAGTATATTCAGATAAAATTGATATGAAAATTTAAGAACCTATTTTAAGAACCTTGGTAGCCTAAATTTGCTTTCAGTACCATTTATATAAGAATCTATTTAGGCTAAATTAGAAAATTCTGGTTCTTATACGTGGGCTATTACTGTATTACACATTCTAAAAACTAAGAGGTGAAATTTAAACGTGGCCCAAAGCTAACCTAATCAAATTAAATCAAATATTTGTCTCTTACAAGTTACCCCTGCTTTGAGATTGACACTAAAAATAAAGAAGTAAAATTGAAATACAATCCAACGCTAACCTAATTAAATTACATACTTGTCACTCACAAGCTACATCTGATTTAAAATTGACACAAATAATGTAATAGATAGGACTTAAAACTGCTTAAAGAAGGTGCATGCATGATGTTCGATGGAACACCATTCCAGTCTGGTATGTAGCGATTATAAAAAGAAAAGCTGAAGGCCATATATATATTTAGCCAGGCCAAGCCTAGCATCGGAGTTGCACACTCTCACCGAGCAACTTCGCATGGCTTTATTTGGGCCAGTTTAATTTGTGTCCAAAACAATTGAGCAGCAGCAGGGAAAACGAAGAGTTTTCGATAGCAAACGTTTGCAAAAAAAATACAGACATTCGAGAGTCCTAACTACTTTCAGATGAAAGCGTAACGGAATTCAAAGCGGATTAAAAAAACAAACACTACAAGCGAACAAAGTACGATGCGAGTGTTATGCTGGAAGAAGGAGAAGGTGGAGAAATTAAACAAGACTAGCTTGTAATAATAATAGCTTGTACTGATTAGTCTAGAAAAATCGGTATTTATTTTGACATTAATGCCCGTAGAAAAGACAATAAAGGGTAAAAACTGATCGTTAAGAGCAGTCAACAGGAATTGACCGCGGTTCAGAAACAACAGAACAACCAACACAAGTATTACAAGAAAACAAAGCAGAATACGAATAACATTTCTTCGAAGATTCTTGGAGAAGGTGGAGAAATTAGACAAGTAACAAAAATTGCTTAGCAATTTTGACATAAATGTCCGTAGAAAAGACAAAAAAGAGGTCCACACCTGATCGTTTAGAGCAGTCAACAGGAATCGCTGAGGCAGCAATCACTCGGAACGCGACAGAGCTGAATAATAGCGCCATTTCCCACAAAATCTTTCCTTGGCTGACACAAAACGCTAAAGAGCTTTGATAGTTTTACTGGTATTACCATGTCTTCCGAAGAACCTTCTTCAATTAATGATTCTCAGTGGCAAAGCTTCATCCAGTTAACGAAGAAAGCGCTTGGCAAACCACACCAGCATTTCTCTCGCAGACCCGTCCAATATAAAATTTATCAAAGCCAGCCCAGCCTGTCAACCCATTTCGGTGTTTTTAACATCCAAACGCTGATTCTTACCGGTTCAAACAAATTAAGACGACATGTTTATAGACGGCGAAACTTAATATTGTTGTTTACAGGCCGCTTTCGACGAAGATCTCTAAAACGTTTTTCAAATTTTGATAACTTTATGTCAGATTTTGAGACGTGCAGATGCACATCCATTTGATCGGCTTTTTTTTACTCGAGTTTTAATGCTTAATTTTACGAGGACTCATTGTGATTATGTGTTATTAAGATAAGGGCAAAAGTTTCTTAACGCTGTTGAGGTACCAAGGTCGAAAAACAGTCAGCCAAGCCGAGTAAAAACACTCGTTAGCTTGCAAAGAAAACAACGTAACAAAAAAAACAAACAATTCAACTACTTCTTTGTGTCCAAAACAAGTACAGATGATTGTTATTTATATCCATTCGAGAGAAAAATACAAGTTTCATCCCTGAACAAAAGTAACAACGATTAAACCAAATGTTAAGCTTCTATTTATTTAATTTACCTCACTGTCCTGCGCTGTGTTGTAGAGGTTTCTACCATTTGAAAATACGTAAGCTTCAGTAAAGTAAAAACAAGCATCCGCAAAAATAGCAAACGGTTTGTCCAAAGAAAGAGCTTTTTCCACAGAGTTTGAGCTACTCGTTCCTCCCATTAACACCGGTGAACTGTTAAGTGACCTTTCTTAGTGAGATGCAAGATGCCGCGGTAAAGTGAAAGCCCTTGAAGCGTTCAATTATACTGTTTTCAACCGCTTAATCGATCCAAGTTTGAAGCTTTTCTTGAGAAAAATCGCTCTTCCCTTCATCACTTGAAAATTCACGTTCCGGAGTATCTTTTGACAAGTTCTTGATTTTTATGCTTTTTACGCGGATTTAAAGAGAAACTTCGATCGAAGACGATGAAGTTGTTTTGCTCAAAATAAAGAAACCAAGTGAATGTGAAATTACGAGCCGCAGAAAGCGCGCGAAAAATTAAGCCTCGATTTAGTTTGGGTGTCCCACACCTGGCTTGAGCCTG
>JAEMWC010001110.1:127500-205000 GCA_016490735.1 Pachyseris speciosa | reverse complement strand
AATTTTGGATCATCATAGCGTTTTAATGCAACGATATAATATATGATAGAAGAAGCAATCAAATATGTTAAATTCTTTTTTGATGAAACAAAACAACAATTTATTCAAGTCGATGATGCAATTTTAAAATCAGCTTTGGTACACCAATATCTGTATCACAAGCATTTTAATGTAAAAATTTCAATAAACAATATTTTAAATACTCACAAGGATATTGGACTTATTGGTCCTGGAAATGGGTGCTTGACATATTTCTTGGAATATACACTTGGATGGATTGATACATTACAAACACATGGTATACTTCATGATGCGTATGGAAGATTTTATAACAGTTATTCCTTAGACCGTGGATATAGTTATGCTATACCTAAGTACCTTACACCAAAGCGAAGAAAAAGATCTCCATTATGTGGCCAGATTTCCGGTTTGATATATTGCATATCCAAGAGAATAATTGTATAAATGATATATATGACAAAGAGTCGTAAAAGCATATTCAGCTGGAACCATATTTCAGGTGAATTAACAGAAGATCAGATTAATGAATTAAAAGCCTATTACCACACATATCACAGAAAGTGTTGGGCTCATAAACAGGCGGTTAAACGGCTCAAAAAATGGAAATTACTGGGGAATTCCTTGTCCATCATCTTTGCAACTGGAGGTCTCGCCACAAGCGTTGCAACAGGTGGTGTTAGTTTGGTAGCCATCAGTACAGCAGCACTTTTGATACAAGGGTGGATGAAGCATAAAAACCTAGATTTGAAAATCCAAAATTGCACATATGCTTATCAAAGCTATCAACATCTACTCAATTCAATAAAAGACAAGTTGAGAAGTGGTGATTTTGATGCTTCAAGCATACAAATCTCAATGAAGAATATCGATGATTATGTGACTGATAATAGTCCAATTATTGATAAGTACCTACTGAAATATGATGAAAAAGTCACTGCCTGATAATACGATTAATTTTATCAAATCTCAACATTAGAATGTTAACCTAATATCGATCATAAAATCCAAGCGTCTTTTTTGATCTAGTAACTATTATTTCATCAAATGGAAGATCAAGCATTAAAAATATTTGCTTAAGCATAAATTTAGTGCTAATCATTCTTTTACGTTTTTTGTTCACCAAGGGAAGCACTTTGTCTATCTCTTCGAATATTTTAAATATTTTACCCTTATCTTTTACAGAAATTTGAAGTCCATTCTTACGACATATACCATTTACCACATTTTCAATATGGTACTTCCGATGATATACAGATTTTCGCCGTATTTTATACATATTATCATGAAAGTCAACGTACTCCTTACAATAATCATAACCATGAACTGAACCACAATTTAGACAAACATTTTCACCATCATCATTAAACATTTTCTGTTTACCACAGCATGGAACTGCCACACTACTAACAACTTCTGCCAATTGTTTATCACAAAAAGGACATGTCAACTCCCCATATTCTTCAATTCATTATGGATTACTAAATTACAACTCATCTATATTATTATATGAGATATTATTTTTTATATAACTAACACATGACGTCACGGCACAGCTGTATCGGTCAGAGCGATGACTCATTTCCTGTTTTCCGAGAATTTCAAAAAGTATAACTATAGATTCCATCAGATTGAACTACTATAGATTCCATCAGATTGAATAACTATAGATTTCATCATGTGCTGGTACCAGAAATTTATAAAAAACATATAGATTACCAACAAATGACGAGTAGAATAGGAGTGGGGGGTATCGAGCTCATTTTGATTCAAAATGCGCTCGTACCCCCAACTCCTATACTACTAACAATGAAATAACGAATGTACTGGCTTTGAAACCGCATCAAAAGGTACGAGTAAGGAAATAAAAGGAAAGTCTGATATTTTACCGAAAACGTACCCTGTTCCTACAAGGCTTGTCTTTTGTACCACAACGACATCCGTCTCCGCACACTGCGTTGCGGCCTTTGCAAAGACAGCCGTGATTACTGTTTCCTTTCCGCTTCGTACTACAAGAACTTTTGCAATAACAACACTCTATATTGGCCTCCTAAACGAGAAGAACTTTATTTTGACGTCTTTGGTCTACAAAGGCATGTTTCCATGCTCATAAAAAGCAAAATATTCGCACTTGCCATCAAATTTTGACAACGTGACAACCTGACAACAGAATCTCGCGCATGCGCAGCTCGCGACTGAACTGACTGACTTTGCAGACAAATGACGGTAAAAGGGAGAAAATTACGCCGTGTTTTAATATTCACCGCTTGGTTTAATTCGTGACACAAGTATTAAAACCGTTAAAACACAACCAGTGCTGTGCCTCTCAAATTTAAATACAGGTTTTTCTTCAAATTACTACGCTAAAATACAAATTTTAAAGCTACGATATAAAGCGTTTATCAGCAAACGATGATGTGATGGTCTCGGACATTCTAGCGTCAACAAATGAGTCGCGAAGACGGAATCGCTGCATTATCAACTTCACCGGCCAATACACTTCGATTGATTACACTGCTGTATACGTGGAATTTCTCATGAATTCAAGCCTTTAAAACGTTTTTCCTCGTTGTAGATGCCTTGAAGCATTTTGACCCGCCTTTCTTTGCTCTCTTGAGGAGACTGAATGACCATTTTCGCGCCGAGTGTTCAGACACCGTTTTCGAGGGTCGACGCCGTTTTGAGTGCAGCTCTCCAACTTGGAAAATTCCGCCTGAACTTTTCAAGTTTCGATTTCAAATGCCAGCGCATGCGCCAAGATGACAGTGTCCCTTTAATACCCAGTCTCTTGAAGCGTGACTCAGTGTCAACCGCGGTCAAAAAATAAGAAAAGTCCTTTAAAGATAAGGTTTTTACGTTAAGAGCTCAAAGATGATGAGTCTTTCATCAGTCTGTGAGTTTACTAAATCATTTCATGAATTACTAAAAAAGTTTTAAGGTTTTTTTTAAGAATGTGGAGACCGTTCGGCGCGGTGTGTTTTAGTTTTCTGTTTCAATGCGTGACTTCAGGAAAACCGATTCACCTTATTGTTCCTAAAACTGTTTAATTAATTCATGAAATGATTTAGTAAACTCACAGACTGACGAAAAACTTATCATCTTTGAGCTCTCAGCGTAAAAACCTTAACTTTAAAGGACTTTTCTTATTTTTTTACGTTTGACCGCGGTTAAGACTCAGTGCAAAAGGAACACGCTCGTCCCGTTCCGTTTTGATTAAGAACAATTTGTCCTATTCCTTTTAACCGAAAATTCTCGGCGGTTTTTCCATTCAAATGCAAAACGCTCCTCCCCTCGATCCCTCATCACTCTCCCCTTTAATTCTCCGCCCCAGGGTACGGTTGTTTGAAGGCCGACTTCTCGGCCGTTAAGATTGTCTTGATGATTTGACGCTCATGCGGTAAAGTTAAGTTCATCAAAACATAAAGTTGATCACGTTTTGGGAATATATAATTACAGTCAATCTACGTCACGCGTGTGACCAGTATTTCCGAGAATTCGAATAGACCTTTTTAGCTTGTATGTGATGTTACCCTAGAGAACTGTTTCTTGGAAATTTCGCCTTATTCACGTTCATATGTACGCATAATTTGTGAAAAGACAAAAGGCAAATCCCCTTGGGAAGATCACATGGTCTACATTGGGAAAACAAAATCTTCAAGCTAAAAGGTCTATTCCCCTTTGTAATGTCTGGCATTTGAATGGAATCTTGAAGATTTCTCTGGAAATGTTTCCCAAAAACACCCATTGATTGAAAAAAAAAATTCAAAACACATAGGAAACAACTGATAGTTTTCATTTACTTCATGCTGTAGTGTAAAAAAATACAGCTTTATACCGTCAATGAACTAGGGAAATTTCTACTGGAATTCTGAAAATCTCACTGGTAATGTTCAAATTTCAAAACTACTTGGTCCCGCGTGACGTAGAATGTTTTTAAACTGGAGTCAAAGCTGCACGCTAACTCGGGATTAGATTAATCGCGCATCTATTATTATCATCACCACCACCACCCTTATCACCACCCACCACCACCACCACCACCATCACCATCATCATCATCATCATCATCATCATCACCATCACCACCACCATCACCACCACCACCACCATCATCATCATCATCATCATCATCATCATCATTATTAATCATTGCATTGGCGTTAGCATTACCATCATTACGAAATTACGAAATGTCTTACGCTGACGTCGGTTTGTAATGTTATGAATATTTTGACTTGGAGTATTGAGCAACAACAACGAATTCATTTAATTTCGGGTTATAATTAACCAAATTTAATTAAGCACATCCATGGCATACTGATACACATATATTCAAAGCCATATTCTATTCACTACATGGTCATTAACACCAGGTAATACCGGCACCTCAGTAAGTACATCTTTAAAATACTAGAAAAAAGACTCAATTGCCTCTTTACCGTGACTACATACAAAGTTTAGCGATCATTTCTGCAATTTTGGAAAATACAAAAGAAAATGTTGCCATTCTAAATGAACTTCTCACTTCTATATCTAGTGAAAACCCTTCTATGCGCCCACTTCCGTATTACACGAGGATGAGCGCTTAATACACGTTTGGCTTTTAAAAACGTTAAACTAGAAAAAGTGTAGAAACGTTTTCTATAGTTTAGAGCTTACTGATGCTTCCATCTCGCCGTCTAAAGAATTTCAAGCTAGTAACAAGTCTGGTAAAACGTTCTGGCCATCTATTTTACAGTTTAATTTACATGTCTCTTTTATCATTAGAAAGATCAAGACTAATTCAACATTTGGAATTAGTTTCAGTGCTGGGGCAAACAAGAAATCATTTTCACTTGGTGCTTGAGCCATCTCTTCACACATATAAAGCTCCTTTGATCATCTCCTAGAAGTAAAAGCAGATCAACTACCAAATTTGAGTCGAATCAAAAACCTTTCGTAAATATATCAAACAGAGAGTTTGACAATTAGAGTTAAAGTAGTTGCTGGTGCGGTTGTACTTAATTAACTCCTGGAAGTACGTAGAGTCATTTTATCCTTAGTCATTGAAGTACCAACATGAGAAATATGCAATTACATTAGATCAGATGAACTTTATCTCGCTAAAAGGTAAAAATGACTCCTACGATTTTAAGCATGTGAGCCATTACATTCCAGATTTAGCGTTTGCTACAGAAGTCAATATCACCCAAGAAAGGGCTTATAGGACTTACTCCTTTTTTGTGAGGGGGGAAGGGGGGCAGAGGGTTTAGCAAGTCTTTATTATCCATGCCTTTATAGTCCGTTATTCACGCCATATTAATTAATTATAGCACAGGTAACGTAAGGCTACTATGAAGTATTCAATATTCTAATGGCTTCCTTGGATTACACAATTTCTATTGAAAGATAAATTCCTTTTGCACAAGAAATGACCATTCAATATCGCTTGCTTTTAAATGACACCTAGCCGACCCTAACCAACTATGTTAATAAAGTATTGAACAGCAATTTGACCTATTTTAGTTTCAACACGGTTCGTAACACTTACCTACAGATCAAGAAGTCTATTTTCCTTCACCAAACTCCAGTATGATGTCATCTCCGATGAGTACAAATGGTGCCCAGTGTTTAATCTCGTTGAACTCGTCAGATTCCCTCATAGTTTTCATGGCTAGGTTCAGAGCTTCACTAGCGCGTCTTCCTACCATCATGTGATGATAAAAATTTTTCATGAACTCCAGAGTGGCCTCGTCATCAATCGCCCACAGCGACACCAGGACGGAACGGGCACCGGCACCCAAGAAAGCGCGCGCAATACCTACCACACCCTCAGCTTTGATATCGCCGCGACCACTGTGACAGCAACTGAGCACAACCAGCCTTGCTCGTAGCGTAACACTCAGCACATCATTCATTTTCAGTAGATAATCTACCTCCTCGGGCAGCTGTGACTCTCGTGAAGGGTTCGGACATAGAGCAATCTCTCCTGTTTCCATTCGGCCATGAGCTGCGATGTGGATTAACGCAACCGAGGAGAGCTGCTTCAGCACTTCATTCTTTGTTGCGTCTCTTCCAGTGAGGGGTGCAGTTTTAAGCATTCGCCCAATCATTTGCACTTCCTCTCTTGCACATGGCAACTGCAGAAGCTTTCTGCCCTTGGAAGTAACAATTTCCTGCACCCATGGATCTCCGACGAGAAGCGCTCCGCTCTTGCAGTGGTAATCTTCAGGAGAATCTGCGATCAGTTTCAAGCTTGTCAAGGATGGGATAAGTCGAATTCTAAAGGATTCACAAAGGAAACTGCCATTCGAGTCCGCGAATGCAGCGTAAGGCGCCAGCCACAGTGGACCTTCGGGAACAATGACAAGGTCGTTGCCGTCAAACAGGTCAGCAATAGGTTCTATGACGAGGTCAAACCATTTCGTCAAAACATTTGACTCAAAGTTTGAGGAGTGAAATTTTGTCTGGTCGGATCTGTCACCTGCCAGGACTTCTTCATCCACCAGGTTATTCAGAGATCGATCCTCACATCTCATATCATCCTTTACACCAATTTTCTCATAGGTGTTCCCCATTAAAGAACGGAAGAAGGTGGTCACATCAATTGACTGGCTGTCACTGACCACTTTTGTCCGAAATATCACATCCTTTCCTTTCTCAAAAACCCAGAAATGAATTGTGATGATACCTTCTCGATTCTCCACTGTTATGAAAACTGTATTTGATGGGAGACAACTGAGGGTTTCCTTCCATGAATCTGAGGCATCGCGAGATGTTTGTAGCCCATACTTGTACTCCATGAGGTCTTTTAAGGCTTCCGCTCGACCTTGCTCAGCAGCTTCCACAGCCTCCAAAGCTTTGTTTTGCTTTAACAGTACGCTCCACAAATTAGTGTACACACCGTGGAATGTCTGGCTAAGGTTAATCTTCCACTCATCTTTAAACTGGAGACGAGCCCTCACATCACTCAATACCTTCACACTTGATCGATAGCAAGTCAAAGCGTCTTGTAGATAGCCACGTAGTTCAAAGTTATAACCAAGATGATTGTACGCCGAACCTTCATCCATGGCGTTGCCCACTTCCTTAGCAATTTCTAAGCCTACCTTGTGGTACCAGTTGGCCTTTTCAAAGTATCCTAAAGCGTCGTAGCACCTACCAAGTTGGGTGTGAAGCTTTCCTTCGATGTCTCTCTGCCCTATTTCTTTAGCAAACTTTAAACCGAGTTCAACATAGGAAATTGCCTCTTCAAAATCTCTAAGTCCGAAATAAGCACTGCCGAGATTACCATAGGTGATTCCCTCACTAACCCTATCTCCAGCTGTTTTGGCTATTTCTAGGTGGAGTTGATAGTATTTTCTGGCCTTTTTAAAATTATCTAAATCCTTATAATCATTACCAAGATTGCCATATGCTCGTGCCTCGCCATCCTTGTCTCCTACTTGTCTGGCAATTTTAAGTTGGAGCTCATGGTAGTGAGTGGCTTTTTGCAAATATCCAAGCATGCTATAATCAGTCCCGAGATTGCAGTATGCCCTTCCTTCTAAGAGCTTGTCCCCTGACTCTTTCACAATGTCTAGGTACCGTTCATGGTAGAAAATAGCTTTTTTGAAATCTCCAAGTTTTTGATAAGTATTGCCAAGGTTGGCATACGCATCTCTCGCTCCTTCTTTCGCCCTGTCGCTTAACTCTCTGGTAGTTTCTAAGTGAAGTTCATGGTAATGGACAGCCTTTTTAAGTTCTCCAGTGTTGAGAAAAGTATTACCAAGATTGCAGTATGCGTCCCCCTCTCTTCGTCGGTCACCCAGTTGTTTGAAAATTCCTAGATTCAGCTCATGGTAGTGAATGGCCTTCTCGAAGTGCCCGAGACGGTGATAATCAATTCCAAGGATACCATATAAGGATCCCACTCCTACAATGTCTCCTATCTCTTGAGCGATTGTTAGGCCGATTGTGTGATAGTGAATTGCAGTTTTGAAATCTCCGAGTTTCAAGTAATCATCACCGAGACTATCATACGCTTGTTTTTCTCCAAACTTGTCACTTACTGCTTTGGCAATCTTAAGTGCAGCTTCATGGTAGTGAAGAGCAGTTTTGAAATCTCGGAGTTTGGAATAACAGTTGCCAAGACTACAATATCCGCGGCCTTCCTCAGCACGATCTCCTACTTCCTTGGAGATTCTCAGGTTGAGTTGGCAATAGTAAATGGCCTTTTTGAAGTCTCCGTGTTTGCAATAATTAATACCAAGGTTGCCATATGCGTTGTTTTCCGCCGTTTTGTTGCTTTCTTCTTTCGCAATTTCTAGTTGGAGTTCGTGGTAGAAAATAGCCATTTTGAAATCTCCAAGCCTTTGATAATGGCTGCCAAGATAAGCATAAGCTCTTCCCTCCTGGTATCTGTCTTTTCTTTCTTTTGCAATGCTTAAATGGAGTTCGTGGTAGTCAGTGGCCTTGTTAAACTCACCGAGAAGGTCATAGAGTGCGGCAAGGTTGCCATACGCGTTTCCTTCAGCATCCCTGTTTCGCACTTCTTTGGCAATGTCTAAAGAAAGTTCTTGGTAATAGAGTGATTTTTTAATTTCTCCTAGTCCTTCATGACCTTGAGCAAGGTTACCATAAACTTGTCCCTCTCTGTTTCTGTCTCCTACTTCTCTGTAAACGTTCAGGGCGAGTTCGTAGTAGTGAATGGCCTTTTTTAAATCTCCGAGGCCAGCATGACCATTGCCGATACCAACGTACGCGTTTCCTTCTGCTCCCCTATCTCCTAGCTCCTTGCCGATTTCCAGATATAGTTCATGATAATGAACAGCTCTTTTGAAACTTGCGAGACTTAGATGACAGTTACCAAGGCTACCATACGCTTGTCCTTCTCCAATCCGATCACCTTTTTCTTTGGCAATTTCGAGACTCATTTCCTGATGGTGAATGGCCCTTTCAAAGTCTCGGAGCGCGTGGTACGTTTTGCCAAGATAAAAATTCGCTCTGCATTCTTCCACCCTGTCTCCCTTGCCTTTAGCGAATTTTAAATAGAGGTCGTAATACTGAATGGCAGCTTTGAAATCTCCCAGGCGGTAATAAACGTGTCCGAGTTTATGATACATGTTTCCCTCTGCAGATCGGTTGCCAGTGTCTTTAGCCATTTTTAGGTAACGTTCATGGTAGTCTATAGCTTTCGGGAGATTTCCGAGCAGGGAATAAGCGTCCCCAAGAATACCATATACAGCCCCAACATCTCTGTCACCCATCCCGTTTTGAATTTGTAGATGGAGTTCAATAAAGCGAGTAGCCCTTTCAAGATATCCGATCCATTGCGGGTGATTAACGTCGCCGTGCGTTGCAGCATAGTTTCCCATTAGTTGGGTACCTTTTTCCAAGATCTCTTTTATCTGTAATACCTCCGCCAAGTTTTCGCAAGCATTTCCATTCGTTCTTTTTACTGTAGCCCAGCTTCTCATTTCTCCCTGTTGGGAGAACAAACTCCGAGTTAGTAAAACAATTTTCTACAATACCTGATAATCAACGTCAACACCAACATTTTATAACCTCTTTAAAGAGCTGCAGCATTACGTTTCCACTTATTCGTATACGCAAAGAAAAATTGCAATGTTTTAATTCTGAATCCGTACTTCTGGTATTATGACTGGTAATATCTACTGTATCTCTCCCACCACAATGCCAGTTTAACTAATCACTTTATTTCATATCCAAACGTCTGCTCAATTCCCAAAGCATCAGTCAGTAGTGCCGTGAAAGATCCTTTGACTTTCGCCCAAATGGCTTCATGTCTCTTCAAACATGACACAGCTCAGTATTTGGGTTTTTAAGCTAAGGTAAATTATACAGAATTCAATGCAGGTGTTTTTGCAACTCTAGTAAACTTACCTGGTTATTTGCAATTTTGCTTGTAGCTTCTTTCTTGTCCCTCTCTTGCTTTTTCTTCTGTAGTTCATCAGTGGACCTTTTCTTTAAGTTCAACAGTGTGCTGTTTTTCTTGTTAACCTTTATTCGTAAAAATTAAGGAATATAATTCTCCAAGCTGCCATAAAAGTGCTCAAAATCAGGAGTAAAAATTTTCTTTTCTTTGTATAGTTAACAAACGAAAATTATATAGGCTTTGGTATCAACTATTTTGCAGTACTGTAGAATTTTCAGATATCCTGAAATTTTGAGGCAAATTAATTGTAATATCTCAACCTTTTTGGTTGTATTGGTCTCTGGTTATCTGTCTTCTAAATTTATACAACGCAGCGATATATTTAATACCTATAACCTTAGAGATTCTCTAAAAATAAGCTTGCTGTTTCCTTGCCTCGTACCAATTACTATAGAAATAGCTTTTGCTACATCGGGGCTGTTCTATGGAACAATTAACTTACCCTCTGATATAAGACAAGAAAAATCTTTGACTAACTTTCGGCAACTGTTAACTTCCAATTCAAACACAGCATTCATGTAAAACAGGCTTTAACTTTATTTTATTTTATTTTATTTTATTTTCAGTTTCTTTTGTAACATTTCATTATATAGTTGCTATAGTTAGTATTCTATAGATTATAACTTTTAGGATTATGATGTATTTATATGTTTTAGCTATATTTGTATAATAGCCTGATGTTTACCCGTGTTTAAATAAAAGTGATGATGATGATAATTACCATCACCCTGAGACCGGGGGGGAGGGGGCATATTGTTCCCCACCCCTTCCGTTACTTCTAGACAATTCAAGCTATGATAATTATTTTCGGCAGGTATGAAACACCTCCAAAACTGCTTTTTTAAGGTCCACAAAGTGGGCTGATGACGCCATTTCTCATGGGAATTACGTCATTATTTCTGGAAGATCACCTTCTTGGATCTGCCAACTTTAAATTCCTCTAGATATTCTCAAAACCGTCCAAAATGTTCAAAACCAATGCTTAAAGCCTTATGATGGCGTCAAAAATGTTCAAAACCAATGCTTAAAGCCTTATGATGGCGTCAAAAATGTAAATCTTCGGGTAAACCTTTTTTTTTTTTGCATAAAAAGATTGAAAAATCATGGAAACATCAAGTTATCTGAGCAATCAAAGTCATACCAAATTGTTGCTCGATGAAAACTTTATGGATATGTAAAGTCAGTGCAGACACTTTGGGACATCTTAAGTTAAGTAGAATCAGGTTAAGAGGCTGTGTAATAGCTCAAAGATTTATTCAAAAGGATACTGCTAGTCCCTTGTCACACCAGGTGATGGCGTCGTCATACAGACCTAGTTCTACACAAGCACTCGCTCCTACAAATGGTTCAAGTTCACATTTTTGTTAGTTCATACACCAGATTATTATAATATTTTATTTCAGCTGATTGCTGGCATACGGGAAGTTATGATTAGGTGTCACTAATAACATCATCAAGAGAGTGACCTTTATTAATTGCGTCTTCTTCAGTTTAAAAATGCGTGACTTGTGAATTAAAGCAATTTTGATTTAAGTTTCCAGAATTTAAGTTTCCAAAAGCAAAGCGATTTCTATGGCCAATCACAACAGACGCAAACGGCACAATACGTCAGTCAGAATTCGAAGCAATTACAGGTAGCTTGCGCGCCCAAGCGCGGGAAAATGCGCACGAGCAAGTCATTGCTTCTCATTGGATGACTGAAAGTGGCGCGAGTTTTGCCAACAAATCACAGAGCGAAGTAAAAACAAAACAACATAAGCGAGAATTACAGAATCGAAATCCTCTCTAAAACTCAAAGAAAAACTGAAAAAAAAAAAAAACAACAAACAAACAACAAGAACTACGGATGTCAGTCCGGGCTGTATCCTAGTTCTTTGATTAGCAACGGTGGTTTATTTTTACAATGCACTTTTGGATTTCCATACAACTCCAAAAAGGGGCTGTTATTACACGACTGAGACAGGAGATTAACTGACCTCTTGCCAAGGCTTTCATATAAGTTGGTTGTAAGTCGACAGCCGCCCTTGCATCATCCAACGATTCTTGGAAATTGCCTAACACAATATTAAAGTAGGTAAGCTTTGAAACAAGCCGATGAAAAGGACTACCTCACGTCCTGTATGCAGCACCTGAAAATAGTAGGATATTTCGACAAACTAGTCCCATATAATGACATAATAATAATAATAATAATAATAATAATAATAATAATAATAATAAACGATTTATTAGTAGTACTTCCACAAGGTGACTCTTCGCCTACTAATTACAAATCTCAAATCAAATCAAATTAAATCAAATGTTGGTTTTTGAGGAGAGGGGAAAACCGGAGTACCCGGAGAAAAACCTCTCGGAGCAGAGTAGAGAACCAAAAAACTCAGCCCACATATGACACCAAGTCCGGGAATCGAACCCGGGACACATTGGTGGAAGGCGAGTGCTCTCACCACTGCGCCAACCCTGCTCCCCCGACTAGAAGGCATCTGATTGGCCTTCACTCGGCCTTCCAAGAGGCAATCGGAAAATGAAATTTGCTACTTCACTGATTCACCTACATGGCTGTAATATTACGACAAAGTTAGCATAACGAGATCTGAATTCCTTTCCATATTCTATTTTCACTATGGCATTATGTTGATCATGTACAGATAGTTGACCATAGTTGTTGTCACATGGGCCGAGTACTTAAGAAACTCCTTGAATTAAGACACGCAGAAAACAGACAATAAGCCCTATAAGTTAGCCTTTGTTTATAACAGAAAAGCAAACGCGTTCAATTTTCGCCTCGAGTAAATGTACGCTAAGGCGACGAAAGCGAATCAGTGTGTGTCATTTTGAAGCAGAATTTATTCATTGACCCAAACAGAGCACGTTATTATTCTTCTATAATACAGCCAATCGGTCAATTAAAGATAAAGCACGGTAAAAATTAATATTCAAACCTGTAATTTTTTGTTAGGCGGATTCTCAGAAGCGTGCAGACATTTCGGAGAAAGTCCCCAATATCAATATAATCCGACATGATGGCATTGTCGTTTTGTTATTTTGTTTCGTTAGCGCTTGCGCAGAAACACTGAAAATGAGCTTTGTGGATGAAACACGACGACGACGAAGAATGGACGACATTTTTAGACTAGAGCCTTCCACGGGAATTCCGAGTAATTACGGGATATTAATTATATTAGTGTTGCTGCACACTTTGGCGTTCAATTGTCATCCTTCGTTGGGTCCTTTTAAGAGTAGAACGGACCGAAACCCATTTGGTATGAGTGATAATCGTGTATTGTTCAGCAACAACTAAATATAGTCCTTGTTCTATGCGAGTTTCTTGGTAAGTTGGTTAGCTGCTATAACACCGTGTCGCTGTCCAATAAGCCTGAAGCCTGGCATAGTATCTCCTCGATCACTAACGTAAAGCACACTGCTTCTGACTTAAAGGGAAGGTATCACGGTATCGCGCATGTGCACGCTACGACGAACGTCAACTCGAGCCCATTGTTTAGCGCGACCAGAAAGACACATGAACAAATACAACGGAAAAATTCAACAGATTGATACCGATTATGTCCAAGCGAATTTGGTTTCGACCTGAAGGATTTATTCTGGACGCCGTCACGGCGCGCATGCGCATGAGTGTGATATACCCTCTTTAATTGATCGAGGTCTTTGTACCACGTGCATAACTAATTGATGAAGAAAGCTACAAAGATACCTTAGCAGCCAGCTCGAATATCTTTGCATGCGTTGACGAAAAAGTACACAACTAAAATAAAATGCCTCACCCTGATAAAAATGAGCGGTTGCCCTGTTGCTGTACAGTTTGGCATTCAGCTCGTTATCCTTACACCTCACTTTAATTCCCTCAGTGTAAAAGTGGATGGCATTCCTGAAATCTTTCTCGCGGTATTCATTATTTCCTTCATCCTTGTACACCTCTGCTATTGCTAAAATGAAAACAAAACGTCTGTACTTGTAGACAAGGGTATCTAGTTTGCTTTGATATCTTAAGAAAACTCATCAAAAATTGAAAAATTTTATGTATTATTTCCTGCAACGTATTCATTTAAATATTAATAGTTTTAAATTTCAGTAAACACTTTGTAATTCAATAGGCTAATTTAGCAACAGAATGGGAACGTTATTTCAGGACGCGAGAGCGCGCGAAAAAGACTAAACACGACTTCCGGTGCTCAATTTGCTGCTCTGCCATTGGTCAAGTCGGTTTTTAGATTTGCGCGCGCTGTCGTCACAGTCGTCACGTTAGCCAAATTTAGCAACAGAACGGGAACGTCATTTGAGGACGCGAGAGCGCACGAAAAGGACTGAAAACGACTTCCGGTGCTCAATTTGCTGCTCTTCCATTGGTCAAGTCGATTTTAGATCTGCGCGGGCCGTTGTCAAGAAGTCCCCGTTGTCATTTCTAAATCAGTCTGTGTTCTTTGCTAGGGAGCAGGGTTGGCGCAGTGGTGAGAGCACTTGCCTTCCACCAATGTGTCCCGGGTTCGATTCTCGGTCTCGGTGTCATATGTGGGCTGAGTTTGTTGGTTCTCTACTCTGCTCCGAGAGGTTTTTCTCCGGGTACTCCGGTTTTCCCCTCTCCTCAAAAACCAACATTTGATTTAATTTGATTTGATTTGAGATTTGTAATTAGTAGGCGAAGAGCCACTTTGTGGAAGTACTACTAATAAATTGTTATTATTATTATTATTATTATTACTATTATTATTAAATCAGCCTAATACTGAAAACTGCCCCGACGGCGATTATTCTAATGAAGTATTTGTATTTGTTTTTCGTAACCCTACTGGAAAGGGTAAGAGAGAACAGAAATGGCATATTCATTTGATATCCTTCTAAAGCTATTTTAAATTAAATTGTGAATATGACAAAAGGCTTTAAGAGGCCTATACTCATGCGCATGGATCAGCATAAATTTGCATTACACAATGTGACAAGAAACGAAAAACGGATGCAAAACCTTAACTCATGCGCTCACTGCATATGAGTAAAAACGCCAGAAGGGCGCCTGGTGCAGAAGAGCGAAAGGGAAGAGAATTCCAGCATGGGTTATTCTCTTATACGTATTTTCCTCACCTCTTAAAGTGTCATCGTCAAAATCCAGTTTTTCTTCAGCCGGTGGTGTGAAGTCACCTTCAGTTGTGGCTTTGCTCCGACTTCCGGCCGCCATGAATGATGGGATACTGACAGAGTTGACTCAGTCCCAGCCTATATACATTTCCATATGAATACATGGCAAACGATGTTATTCTCTTGGATTCAAACCGTGAAGATTTTATTGTAAACTTCTTTTACCATCGTCAATCAATCAAAACAGACAATGCAAAAACAGCAAAGCGCAGCCATAATAACATGATTCAACGAAGCAAAGCAGAGCACTCCAAGTGACAAATCTATCTTTTTTTGTTTGAAAAGTACTTTCTCGTTTGATTGTGTTTTACTGATCGTAATAATAATAATAATGATGATGATGATGATGATGATGATGATGATGATGATGATGATGATGATGATGATGATGATGATCGGTGATGATGATGATGATGATAATAAGAAGAAAAATCTTGCCTTATTATTGACGTAGCCTGCCCCTTTGACACAAGAGTGCTTAGCAAAGAAAAAGAGGAGATCGAGAACTATCACGACTTGAAGCACGAGATCGAGGGGATATGGAACTGTGGATCGGTTCATGTCATCCCAATAGTTATTGGTGCGTTGGGAACAATCTCAAGGGGATTTGGAAACTGGCTAAACCTACTGGGAATGTCCTACCACATGGAACTCCTGCAGTGGGTGTGCTTGTTGGGAACGGGGAAAATCATGAGAAAAGTGCTGGACACCTTAGGACAGGCTTGAGGTTCATGGTATAATTAGACGGTACAGGGCATCCTAGGCCACAGGCAGTGGCCCGATGTTCTGTATTATTTCCTGCATGAGCAATGATTTGTAATAATGATAATAATAATAATAATAATAATAATAATAATAATAATAATAATAAAAGTTTTATTCAAAATCAACCTGGTAGTCCGCTGAGACTGAATTGGTTTAAAAGTTACAATATAGATATAATTGTCCGTATCCAAAGATACAATTGTGGTCGTTATTCCTAATCGAGGCGAAGATGACATCATTACATGCTGTGACGCCAAGATTAGAAGGGAACGAGAATCCTAATAATTGTTAGAAGTCTACATTTCAGTGGACTTAACTACTTTAACAGTGATCAGCTCTTATAAATGAACGATATCTTTGAAATTAATTTCATGCTAATATACTTGTTAAAAGACCTTAAAACCTTTGATCTTGCGACACTCACTCGAAAATTACCTTTTAACATACGACGTATCTCACGTATTTCCTTTTTTTAATTAGCGATAGGGCATATTAGGCACGTTATAAGTCAACACCATAGCAAATTAAATTCAGTGGGGTTGAGCGAAACATTTCGCCAATGAAAAACAATCGTACACATATCCACGTTGATTAGTGCACGTCTTCACTGATTTTCTTTTCTGAATCAAACTGAACTCTTGGGGGCCCCATCGAAAAGCGGCAGAATTCTTATACACTGTATTTATATACCAATCGATACAACTCTTTCATGTTAATATACTTATCTTGCCAAGTCATCAAAACCCATGAAAAGTAAATTTATTCTTACCTCTGCCGCCGAAGACGTCAAGTATAGGAAATTAAGCTGCAGAATGTGCTTTATGCACCACCTCAATGTGTATACGTCGAAATTTCCCTTCAATTAATAGCCTATTCGACCAAACAGAATCCTGTCTTTTGAGCAATCGGAATTTTACCTTATTATATAGTCACAGCTATATTTCGCTTTGGTCATTTCCTAATTTGCCTGTCAGCATTCCCTTTCCGCGACATTCTTAAAATAGTTTTCCAGCCTATAATTCTTCGGCCTTATCTTTCAGAAGTAGCTTTACTAATTTCGGATGGTATATTCACAGCAGCATTTCGCTTTGGTCATTTGCAATTTGCGTACCACCATGCTACTTTCCACCCTCTTAAAATAGTTCTCGACTAATTTTTTTTTATCCCTTATCTTTCAGATTAGTTTAAGTAATTTCGTATTGAATATTTCAGTTTCTGGGAATCTGAGGTCTAATCATCATTGTCCTGATCTGGTAGTTCAGTTTCAGGTTAATTTAAAAGGTTTAACTTTGACGATTCTTGTTTAAGAATCAAATGTTTGAGGAACAAGACAGCGAAGAACGATCGATGGCATTTTCTCGCCAAACGGCCTCTAGTTTCATGTTCCTCTCTTAGTTTCTGCTTTGAAAAGATACAAGAGATGTCATCTCTTGAAAGATATCATTCGAAAGAGGATGTCAATGTATGTCATTTGGCTTTACGAACAACAAGAGGCTACAATTAGCCTAAACCCGGGCTTGTAAAAAACAGTATTGTATCCCTAACTTAGTGCTAAACAAAAGAATAGAGGGAAGTCTGTCTTTCTTACATCGGACGCATTGTGTTTAGCTTGTGTTGGAGTCTGTTTCTTTAGACCCCTATCAACATTTATTCCTCTAAAATACAGCTCAACCATTGAGAACAGTAATTATAACACTTGTAAAAAATATTTCTAAAAGAACAAGAAAAAGAGAAACAGAAAAATAAAGCCCGTGATATATACCACTAAAAAAGCTAAAAGACATCAAACCCGGGTTAGCTGTGTCACAGGCAAGAACAGTGACCTTTAGGCCACAGAGGTTTATCCTTTTGCAAGGTGATAAAAATAGTGTATTGATTCCAAAAAAAAAACTAAGCACACTTGTTTTCGCTTCGATGGATAATTGTTTGAGAAAGGAAACGCTTATCGAACGATGTAGGATTTTTTCGCATAAACGTTAATGGAGTACGTCTCGGTGAAATGTGAGTAGAAAATTAATTAGCAGAGTGAAACTGTTTACAAACACTTCTCCTTTGTCGTCTCATGTTATTATAATCGGCTCCGAAGCACAAGACCTAGAAAACTCAGACCCACCCCCCCAAACTGTAAAAACTCAAACCCCTCATAAACGGCGATAATTCATTTTGCCCACGTTTATTTCACTTTGAAAATTTGTATAGTTGTGAGGGGGTCTGAGTTTTCCAGTTTGGGGAAGGGGGGTGGGGGTGCGGGGTCTGAGTATTCTAGGTCTCGTGCTCCGGAGCCGATTATAATAACGTGAAGTGTTTGTTATCTGGGATAAATAGACGGTGTAACATTTCAGCGCACTGAACGGCGATAATTTATTTTGTCCACGTTTATTTGACTTTGAAAATTTGTATAGGGGGTCTGAGTTTTCCAGACTTGGGGGGGGGGGGGGCTGAGTTTTCTAGGTCTGAGGTCTGAGTTTTCTAGGTCTGAGTTCTCCAGACACCCGATACGGGGAACACGGCGGCAATCCATCTGGAGTTAAATTTTGGTCATGTTAAAAGCTTTCTTCTCGCTGTTGAACTTGCAAACATTCGTATAGACACTTCTCTTAACATATTAGTTGTTCAGACTTCAAAGACACAAGGTGAATCGACGTTTTCCAATACGTGACAACAGGCATCATTCTTGCTGTTGATATGAGATTTACACTTCCGAATCACTCGGCCGTGAAAGGTCAAACTCCCTTTGTCTGTAGTCTCTAATTTTTGGCGCTCCCCTCACGTCGCGTCTCCTCGCAACTTCGCGCGCGCACGTGGCCCCAAAATCCGTCGCCAAAATTAGAGACTACTCGCAATCTCCTGAAGCAGTCCATCTGCCGTAAGTTTACTCATGTTAAAAGCTTTCTTCTCGCCGTTGAACTTGCAAACATTCGCATAGACACTTCTCTTAACATATTGTTTGTTCAGACTTCAAAAGCCACAAGATGAATCGACATTTTCCCATACGTGACAACACGCATCACTGTTGTTAAAAATAGTTAGCGCTTGCGCAGAAACGCCGGAAGTGCCATTTGTGGATGATACTCGACGACGAAAAAGAAGAACCGTCGGTAGTTTAAGACCCGGGCGCCGCGCGAGACGCGCGCAGCCCGGGTAATTATTAACCATCTCCCCGTTGCTTTAAACCTCTTTATGAAAGTGAGACTACTTCCACACGTTTTCTTACCAAATGAGTCATATGCAAATAAAAAAGGGTTAACCTCGCACGAGAACTACACTCCAGGACAACTTACTTGTAACGCCCTTCCCATTTTCCCTCCCCAATGTTGAGTTCACGTCAGTCACGCAGAAAAAATTCTGCAACTGACAATTTTTTTAAGGGGGTGGGGGGGCATACCCGATGTTAATTCAACATTGGGGTGCCGGGGTGGGGGATAGCCATGGATTGTGAGAGAGAATGTAAGGAACACCTTGTCATGCTGTTACGAGAGAATTCGCGACATTTCTTGTAGTATTACAGCTAAATTTGGCGGGGAGTGTAGCTTAAAAGATAAGGCTGAACTGAACTCGGAGGGGGTCCAATGTCCCCCAGACAAGAAAAGGGCTTATCCTTTACTAAATCAAAATGGTCAGTAAGCGAACAAACTTCGTCTCAAACCTTCAGTGGTGGAAAACCTACGCCCTGTCCTATCTTCCAACATCTTTGCAACCCACCCTACTCTTGGCAAAAGAGCCTCTGCGAAACTAGCAATTACAAATGACCTATTTTGCTACCTTCTTCTTTAAGTCCCTTGACAAAACCCTCAGTAGTTTGTTTTGTAGGGGTTGGATCCTGTGAGGGCAAGGGGTGGTGGGGTGGTGGGAGGGAGGATGGCGTTTCTCCGCACACCTTTCTCCCACTGAGGGCCACAGTGAAAGTGTTCTTTGCTGAAATTATTCCAATCAGAAGTATTCACAATTCAACCCCATCTTTTCCCTTAACACGGGTCGAGGCTGAAGCTCGGTTGATTCAACTGCCAATTTCAACTCCACTACACAGCAGACATACAACCTATTAGGCTTGCTTTGCTTTACTGCGGCCTCACACCAGCGGCCGGTTCACACTACCCAAGTTCGAAAACACAATTACAACAGGCACCGTAAATTCCCGATTATGGGCTCCCCCTCTTATAAGCCCATCTATTTGTAAAAACAAATTTTATTCCGGTTATAAGCCCCTCCCCTTCCGTTCATAGGCCTATCATTATGTAAACACACCCACCTATAAAAAGGGTACAGTATTCCTCTGCAAGTATATCCCCGCTCGTAAGCCCCTCCAAAACACCTTCTTTGACTTTTTGCCTTGAAGGGAACCTTCACTCTCCGAACAAATTAAAGCTAAATGGTTGGCACTAATAACTAGATTTCAATTTTTGTTTTCAAACGTGGATATAAATAACATTTAAGTGGATCGCCTATTTTCGCTTTAAATTTCCCGGGCGCGGCCATTTTGGATTCGATGACGGGATTTTACGATATACGCTAAACTAGCAACAATACAAATCTTCCTAAAAATCAAAAGACGTAGAGACAACTGGTGCGGGCTAGAATGCCTCACCACTTGACAGACTGACTTTATAAAAAAAGTCCGTTTACACGGGATTTTTGTCGCGCTGAAGTTGTAACTTAAAAATCGCACGTTTAAACTAGGCGCGATTTCAGCTCAATTTAGTGCAATTTGTCGCCGCGATATCGAAGGGGTTTTGAACTTGCTCGAAAATGTACGTAATTTTTCCAGCTGCGATTTTTTTAAATTAAGACCGTGTTTCGTGAGTTGCATCTCAAATTGTGGTGTATCGCGGCGAGAAATTGCGCTGAAATCGCACCCAGTGTATACATGAGATTATGAAGTTGCAACTTAAGCGCGACAAAATACGCCATTTTGCTAATGACCAGTTCCTGGTGAATTGTGGGTAGATCCAGTCCTTTGTGGGGGCAAATGGCCATTTTAGGGCGTATTTGATCGTTTGCCCCCACTAAGGACTGGATCTACCCACAATTCACCAGGAACTGATCGTTAGCAAAATGGTGTATTGCATCGAGTCGTGCGACAAAAATCGCCTGTGTAAACGGGCCTCAAGCAGCACGATACCAAGCATGCTCTGGTAACGCTCGAACCCAGCTCCTGTCGTTCCTGTGCCGCAGAAATATTAACTGAATTTCTGTGTAACTCGCAATGTTCATTACTGAAACGACAGAAATAACAATAGACTGAGAGGGTTGAGAGAGTGCGCATCGTTCCACGGAACTTTCCACCCTATGCATCTGCAGCTTATTATCTCTCACAGAGTGTGGTCATCAAGATACACGGCAAACTACAAAACGTTGACCTCGCCGAACCTCTCTGAAAAAAAAAAAAACACGCACACACACACAGACACACACACGCACACAAAACAAAGCAAATTACATAGTTATCACTGTACATACTCCTGCAGATCATCCTGGGAATAGGAGATTTGAACTAGTCTTAATGTTTGTTCATTTTCTATTACGTTAACTCTTCAATGGGTATTGCATTTTCATGAGGGTGGTTCAAGTTTTTAAAAAACTACTCCACCTTTTACACCTCGCTATATGCTCCTGATAGTAACAAATGCGGGTACTTAATTATCGTAAACTTCGGTAAAAGCAACCCCTGGGAGTTCCTCTTACTCCGCCCTGGAGTAAGAGAGAGTTCTGGGTCAGGACGACCAAGCAGAATCAGTACAGTAATGCTTGTTGTACACCGTAAAAGCCCTTTATTAAGACCCCCACCCCGTCTCTATTAAACCCCCTCGCTAATAAGCCACCCGTTTAGAAGTCAGTTTTTATAATAAGGCCTCCTTCTCTTCTCCCCCCCCCCCCCCCCACCCCTCCCCCCTGCCTTCTTGGGACATGAGATTTTGTAATTAGTCCCTCCAATTCCTTTTTGTTTTTAAACAAATATACACTCAATAGTGTTTGCTGCTCTGTATTAAATACTTACTTTTGAAGACGAAAACGGCATGTTTAAAATTTGAAATAAGCCCATCCCCTCTCTATGAAGCGGGGCGGGGGGTTAATAGAGCTTTTATAGTAAGTCTCATTGCAAGCAGGGAAAATGGTTTATAAATTTTCTCTTTTTTTTTTTCTTTTTTTTTTTTTGATTCGGTCTATTAATGGACCACAACAAATTGATTTGGGATTATTATTAAACAACTTTAATCTGATTAAGCACATGCATGGAATACTAATGCACATATATTCACACCTATATTCTAGTCACTACACAGGCATTAACAGTAGCTGATAGGCGTCAATAAGTATGTCTAAAAATACTTGAAAAAAGCCTCACTGATTGTTTCTGTACATATACACAAAGTTTACCGATCATTTCTGCAACTTTTTAAGTTAACTGCTCACTTCCTAATTAATAATCAATAATTAATTGAGAATGACAGTTCTCAGCGCACTTTTTCCAGCATGTAAATATGATCAAAAGCGTGTTACAACAATGCTAAAAAGTAAAGAGTAGATAAGAACCTGGCTAGTAAAAACGTAAATAAAAACACTATGTATAAAATTCCACAATCTTAAAATTCATTACATGTTAAAAGATTTGCAGTGAAGATGGATGAAGTTTCATCCGAAACATGTACGAGTCATGTAAATTTAAAAAAGTCGTGACCTTGAAATTTATTTCTCGCCTGCTGGTTGTACGTACGGAAATGTGGTGAGAGCTTTGTCAAGCGACAAACCTCATATCTGTCCATCTGCTTATCCCACGAAGCTGGGCGTTCAACACCCTATTTGACTGTTTCAAAGTTGCACTTTAAAAGAATTATAGAAACGTTTCGTCAAAGCTTACGGCTTACTGATTTTTTCATCTCGATGTCTACAGAATTTTGAGTAGTAACAAGACGTAAAACGTTGAGTCCATCTATTTAACAGTTTTAATTTACATGTAGCCGGTATCACCAGAAAGACTAATCCAACATCTGCAATAATTTTTATTACTGGGAGACGACACCACTTTCTTTTGGTGCTTGGGACAATTTCTTAAGGAAACAACTCCTTTGACCATCTTCTGTAAACAAAAGAAAAACAAACTAAATTTGAGTCCAAAACGGCAACTTGGTGTCACCGTAAATCAACATTGATCATGACATTTTGCATAAATACATATATATATTTAAAGCAACCTTAATAATGGCTTTCGACAAGTAGATATAAATAAATAAAATTAAATTAAATTAAATTAATATTGGAGATAGATTATCTTATTAAAAGACAAAAATAACTCTCGCGGAATTCATGGATGGGAGTCATCACACTCCCTGATTTAGCGTTTTCTACAGAAGTCAACATAGCCTACAAAAGCGATTATTGGATTTTTTTTTACGGATTATTGGATTTTGGGGATTATTGGATTTTCTTTTGGGTCTTTCTTATCATGCATTTATAGCCCGTTATTCTATTCACGCCATATTATAGCATAGTTAACTTACGGCCAATTATGAAGTATGTAATAATGACTTGCTTGGAATTCCATATTTTCTCTAAACAACAAAATTCCTTTTGAAAAGGAAGTGACTATCCAACATAGCTCGCTATCAAGAGGAAATTTAATCTCGCACCTAACCAATAGATGATGATGATGATGATGATGATTTTGTTTTGACTCAGCTCAGTTTTACGCGACATATAAGTTAAGTTTACATGGGCAACTAAATACAGTGCAACTAGGGAATAAAAGAAAATTGAAACAACAAAAACGAGAACGAAGAATATCTCCTATTTAGTTTCCATAGCTAAGCATTCTTATACCTTACCTAAAGGCCAAGAAGTCTATTTTCCTCCACCAAACTCCAGGGTGACGTCACCTCCAATCAGTACAAAGGGTGCCCAGTATTTAAGCTCGCTGAACTCGTCAGATTCCCTCATGGCTTTCATGGTTTGTTTCAGAGCTTCACTAGCACTTCTTCCTTCCATCAAGTGATGATAGAAAATTTTCATAAACTCCAGCGTGGCCTCGTCATCAATCGCCCACAGTGACACCAGGACGGAACGAGCACCAGCACCCAAGAAAGCGCGCGCAATACCGACCACACCCTCAGCTTTGATATCGCCACGACCACTGTGACAGCAACTGAGCACAACCAACCTTGCTCGTAGCTTGACATTCAGCACGTCGCTCATTTTCAGCAGGTAATCTCCTTCCTCAGGTAGTCGTGTTTTTCGTAAAGGGTTCGGAGACAATGCGATTTCTCCTGTTTCCATGCGGCCATGTGCTGCAATGTGTACTAAAGCAACGGAAGCGAGTCGTTTCAGCACTTCATCCTTTGTTGCGTCTCTTCCAGTGAGGGGTGTAGTTTTGAGTATTCGCCCAATCATTTGTACTTCTTCTCTTGCACATGGCAACTGTAGAAGCTTTCTGCCCGTGGGAGTAACAATTTCCTCCACCCATGGATCTCCTACGAGAAGCGCTCCGGTCTTGTGGTGATAATCCTCTGGGCAATCTGCGATCAATTTGAGGCTCGTCAGGGATGGAATTAATCGAATTTTGAAAGATTCACCAAGAAACTTAGAATTTGACTTCATGAATGCAGCATAAGGTGCTAACCACAGTGGACCCTCGGGGACAATGACAAGCTCATCACCGTGAAAGAAGTCTGCAATGGGCGCGATGACGATTCTATACAATTCTTTTAAAGCACTGAAGTCAATGGTTAAAGGATGAGATTCTGCCTGATAGGGCGTTACATCTCCCTGGACCTCTTCGTGATCTCGAAGCTTATCTAGTGATCTGTCTTCACATTTGACTCTGACTCTTACACCCATTTTGTCAAAGGCGTTCGTCACTAATGAATGGAAGAAGGTGATCACATCCTCTGACTGGTGGTCGCCGATTTCTGAACTTCGTAACTTGACTTCCTCTCCGTTCTGAATGACCCATAAAAAGACTTCTTCGCTTAACGCTGTGAAAACGGTATTTGGCGGGAGACATCTAAGGAGCTCATTGGTATTTGCTTCAAGTGAACATGAGCCTTCGTGAAGTGTCTCAAACCCATACTTCTGTTCCATCAGATCTCTTAAAGCTTGTCCTCGGCCTTGCTCGGCAGCTGTCAGGGCCTCCAATATCTTGCCTTGACGTAACAGCACTGTCCAAAAACTTAAGTACAAATTTTGATACTGATGGCGTAGGCTAATCTTCCATTCATCTTTAAACTTAAGACCTGCTCTAACATCGTTCGATGCCTTTACACCGAGTTCATAATAATGAACAGCCTTTTCATAATCTCCAAGATGGTAATAATCAGCGCCAAGATTTTGATAAGCAAGTACCTCCCCAGGCTTATCTCCACCTTTTAAAGCCATTTCTAGACGGAGCGAATGGTAGTGAATGACAAGCTTAAGGCAGCCTAACTTTCGAAATTCTTTGCCAAGATTTGTATACACATGGGCTTCTCCAACTTTGTCTCCTACCGATCTCGCGATTTCTAGAGCAGTTGCATGGTAGGCTAGGGATTTTTCCACGTTTCCAATATCACCATAATCGTTGCCAAGATTGTCATACGCATTACCCTCGATACGCCTATCTCCGATCTCTTTCGCGATTTCTAACGCACGTTCGTGGTAGTGAATTGCCTCCCTGATATGCTCGAGTTTGGCATGAGCATTGCCAAGATTAAAACATGCAGCTTCTTCCAAACGTCTGTCGGCGATCTCTTTTGAAATGTCTAAATTGTGTTTATGGTAATGAATAGCCTTTTCAAATTCTCCAAGACTGAAAAACGCTATACCGAGGTTGCAATAAGCACAACCCTCTCCATGTCTGTCTCCGTTTTTCCTGGCAACTTCTAAAGAGAGCTCAAAGTAGTGAATGGCCTTTCTAAAGTCTCCAAGATAGCAATAATCGGTTCCAAGGATGCAATATTGTGATTCTACCTGATACTTGTTTCCTAAGTCTTTGGCCATTGCTAGGCAGAGTTCATGATAATGAGCAGCGGTCTTGAAATCTCCGCGGAAGAGACAGCAGTCGCCTAGACTACGATACGCCCTTCCTTCTTCAAAACGGTTACAAACTGCTTTGGCAATCCTAAGTTGAATTTCATAGCACTCCAGCGCTGTTTTAAAATCTCGTAGTTTGAGATAACAAGTTCCGACATAACCATGCCCAATTCCTTCTCCACAATGATCGCCCGTTTCCCTGGAAATTGTTATGTAGAGATCACAGTAGTAAATAGCTTTTTCCAAGTCTCCGAGTTCGCAATAATCGACGCCTAAACTACCACATGCGCGGCCTTCTTCCACCCGATCATCTAACTCTTTAGCAATTTTTAGCTGGAGGTCGTGGTAGTGAATAGCTCCTTTCAAATCTCCGATCCTACGACAGTCAAAACCCAGATAGTGATAAGCGTTTCCTTCTTGGTCTCTAAACTTCATTTCTTTGGCAATGCTTAGATGGAGTTTGTGACAATCAGTAGCCTTGTTAAAATCTCCAAGAATGCTGTAACTGTTGGCAAGATTCCCATACGTACGTCCTTCTTCGTGCCTGTTACGCCTCTCTTTCGCAATGCCCAAACAAAGCTCATCATAGTAGATGGCCTTGTGGACATCTCCCAATGCAGAATAATCACAGCCAAGATTACCATATGCGTTTCCCTCTTGATTTCTGTCTCCCACTTTGTAACGATACCGGATTTGTGACGTTGTATTGTGACACTAACTTGCGTGATCTTGATCTGTTTATAATAGTAGTGTAATCGACACCTCTGATTGCCCCACGCATATCGCGAGATCATAAGAATACTACTGATTCTTTGTAACTCGGAGAATCGACAAGCAGGCATTAAAATAGGAGTTGACAAGCACTTGCGTCTCTCTCTATATATCGTTTCAACGTACGACATAAAACGTTACATGGTGTCAGAAGAAACCTAAACCACGATGCCGACAGCAGGGACATCTGAAGAAGCTACAGGAGAAGCTCCAGAAATTCTGCCCGCTCAGCCTGCGCATATATACATGCCTCCTGCTAACTTGCCACCGCCAAAAGCGCTTGTCATGGATGACAACGTAGCCACAAATTGGAAAGCGTGGAAGAAAGTGTGGTCGCGATATGAAATCGCCACAGGAATTTTCAAACAGGAGCCCCTGGTAAGAGTTTCCACGCTCTTGTCAGTTATTGGGGAAGATGCTACGAAAGCCTTCGATGCCTTTGAATGGGGAGAGGACGAAGATGAAACAAAAATAGAACACGTGCTGGCAAAGTTTGACGCACACTGCGAGCCGCGAACACAGGTGATCTATGAACGCTACCGATTTAATAATCGCAAGCAGGAGCCTGGTGAAAGTATCGCAGCGTACCTCACAGAGTTAAGAACGATCGCTAAAAATTGCCAACACGAGGACATTACCCCAGAGGAGATTTTGCGTGACAGGATCGTTTTAGGAATTCGAGACGACAGGATGCGTGAAAGACTGCTCCGATACAATGATTTGACATTGCAAAAAGCCGTCGATCTCATCAAAGCAGCCGAACAAACCGAGCACCAAGTGAAGCTTATGGGTGCAAGTGCAACCGTAAATGTATTAAAGCAGGGTCGCTCGAAAAGCAACAGACCGTCGATGCCATCGCGTGCAGCAAACAACAAACATCAAAAGCAATCATCGCGTGGTAATTGCGGCAGATGTGGAACGACACACGCAAAGCAAAAATGTCCGGCATTTGGTCAGAAATGTCACCGATGTGGCAACATGAATCACTACCAATCGCTTTGCCGAAGCAAGACTGTTGCTACCGTGCAAGTAGATGATGGACCTGATCAATATGAAATTTGCACTCTTGGAGAACAGCCCAGCCGTGCAAACAAAGCCCTGGTAAATTTGTACGTTAACCGAAGACAGCCCGGAAATGAGGTCCGTTTTCAAGTGGACACTGGATCTGAATGCGATCTATTACCGCTGAAAGTGTACAAATCAATCACTGGAGACGACACTGCCGAACGCCTCAAGAAATGCAACAAATCGATCGTTTCCTACACTGGTGAACGAAAACAGATCGCCGGAAAGATAAGCCTCCCAGTGTGGCATAAGGACAGAAAGAAAACTCTGACCTTTAACGTCGTCAATGGCGATTATCAACCTATCCTATCACTCAACACAAGTATCGTGCTTGGAATCGTCACGCTAGCCGATTGTGACGTATTATCGCTCACGATATCGCCACAAAGCAACACGATCCTTGAAGAATACAAAGATGTTTTTGAGGGACTTGGAGAACTTCCAGGCGAATACAAGATCATCACGGACGAGAGAGTGAAACCGAAAGTTCACCCCCCGAGAAGAGTACCAGTTGCAGTACGCCCAAAAATCAAAGAAAAGTTAGACGAATTGGTACAGCGAAACGTCATCGCACCAGTAACAGAGCCAACAGAATGGGTATCAAGCATGCTGGCCGTAATAAAGCCGAACAAAATTCGAATTTGTTTGGACCCAAGGGATTTGAACGAAGCGATCAAGCGAGAGCACTACCAGATGCCTACTATAGAAGAGGTCGCTACTCGACTTGACAAAGCGAAGCTTTTCACAGTAGTTGACGCAAAAGATGGATTCTGGCAAAAGAAACTAGACCGCGAGTCCAGCTACAAAACTACCTTCAACACTCCCTTCGGACGATACCGTTGGCTTCGCATGCCCTTTGGCATCAGTTCCGCTCCAGAAGTATGGCAAAGAACCATGCACGAATTTGTGGAGGGACTACAAGGTGTAGAAGTTATTGCTGATGACTTTATTATTGCTGGTTTTGGCGCCACCACTGAAGAAGCTTACAAGAACCTTGAACAAAATGAAAGATCATTCTTCACAAGATGCAGAGAATGGAACTTGAAGCTGAACAAAGATAAAGTCAAGCGTGCTCAGACAAGCGTACCATTCATGGGACACCAGCTCACCCCAGAGGGACTCAAACCAGACCCCAGGAAGATTGAAGCAATCATTGCCATGTCTGAGCCAGAAAACGCCACAGCACTCAAGCGTTTCCTAGGAATGGTGAACTACCTTTCCAAGTTCATGCCGCATCTGAGCGAAATGACAGAGCCGTTGCGACGATTGGAAGATAAAGACGCGGAGTGGCAGTGGTTGATGCAGCACAGTATCGCGTTTAATACTGTGAAGAAGTACCTTACTGAATCTCCGGTACTCAAATACTACAACGTGAATGAAGAAGTCACCATTCAATGTGATGCATCTGAAACAGGTCTGGGAGCTGTCCTCATGCAGAAAGGCCAGCCAGTGTGTTATGCCTCAAGAGCACTCACAGACACTGAGACCAGGTACGCCCAGATCGAAAAAGAGCTTCTTGCCATCGTATGGTCTTGTCATAAGTTTGACCAGTACATATATGGCCGAGACATCGTACACGTCGAGTCTGACCACGAGCCGCTACAAGCTGTGTTTAAGAAGCCTATACAGCAGTCACCTAAACGACTACAGAGAATGCGCATGGCGTTACAAAACTATTCTCTAGACATTCAATACAAGAAAGGCCGTCTAATGTTCATTGCAGACGCCTTGAGCCGCGCCTACAGACTTACAACTGAGGACGCCCAGCACGACAGCAGTGAAGTACGAGCCTTACGAGAAGTTCAACATGAAGATGGACTTTCTGTATCGCCCAAACGACTGCAAGAGTTCAAACGAGTCATAGCTGATGACCCAGAGATGCAGCTACTTATTGGTGTGATACACAAAGGGTGGCCATTACGTCGAAAAGACTGCCCCGCAGAGCTTGTACCTTACTACGACAGCCGAAGCGAGCTAGTTGAAGATAGTGGATTGGTTTATCGCGGAGAACGCCTGGTTGTTCCTCATTCCCTGCGAGCTGACATGCTTAAAGAAATCCACAGGTCTCACATAGGAATCGGTGGATGCCTAAGGAGAGCCCGGGAGCTACTCTACTGGCCTAGAATAAACGCGGAAGTCAAAGATTACATTTCCAAGTGCAGCGTTTGCCAGTCGTACCAGCCAGAGCAATGCCGAGAAGAATTCCAGCCACATGAAATGCCCAGTCGTCCCTGGTCCAAAGTTGGAGCTGACATATTCGAGCTTGGACCACAACAGTTCCTGATCATGGTGGACTACTGGTCAAGCTATTTTGAAGTACAGGAACTGAAACGAATCACGTCAGCAAGCGTGATCCACGCACTTAAAGTCCAGTTTGCCAGACATGGTATTCCGGAAGTCCTTGTTACAGACAACGGGACACAGTTCAGCTCGTCTGAATTTGCGAAATTCGCCGAGACTTGGAGATTTGAGCACAAGACCTCAAGCCCGCGCTATCCTCAGTCGAACGGGAAAGCGGAGAACGCCGTCAAAGTTTGCAAGGCGTTGCTGAAGAAAGCACGAGCAGACAACAAAGATCCTCTACTAGCGTTTTTAGACTGGAGAAACACCCCGTCAGAAGGTCTAGGAACCTCACCGGTTCAACGTCTGATGGGCAGAAGAACACGAACGCTGTTGCCAACCCACACCAAACTGCTGGAACCAAAAGTAGACAGCCAAACCGGAGACAAGTTGGCAAAGCGAAAAGCCATTCAAGAGCAGCGGTACAACAAGAAAAGTCAACCGCTAACACCGCTACAGCCAGGTCGAGCGATCAGGATGAAACTCCCTGGTGATACTAAATGGTCTCTTGGAAGTTGCGTGAAGATTCTTCCGAACCGCTCGTACGAAGTGGAAGTTGCCGGTCGTCACTACCGTCGCAACAGGCGTCAGCTCAGAATAACGGCTGAGACACCGCCACCTCCCTCAGTCGAAGATCTTCCGCACAATCATCCTCAAACTGCGAAGCCTCCCAGCGCAAGCCACGACGCGGAATTGACCATCAATCACGACCAGCCTGCAACCGTGTCTTCTCAGCCAGCTGTTCAACTACGGAGGTCATCCCGTATCAAGAAAACACCAGCATGGCATGATGATTATGTCATGGACACTTAACTTTAAGAAAAGGGAGATGTAACGATACCGGATTTGTGACGTTGTATTGTGACACTAACTTGCGTGATCTTGATCTGTTTATAATAGTAGTGTAATCGACACCTCTGATTGCCCCACGCATATCGCGAGATCATAAGAATACTACTGATTCTTTGTAACTCGGAGAATCGACAAGCAGGCATTAAAATAGGAGTTGACAAGCACTTGCGTCTCTCTCTATATATCGTTTCAACGTACGACATAAAACGTTACACACTTCTATGGCAATTTTAAGTTGGAGTTCATGGTAGTGAATAGCCTTCTTGTAATCTCCAAGTCCATGATAAACTTCGCCGATATTACCATATGTAACGCCCTCTTTGGCCCTGTCGTCGTTCATTTCTTGAATAATTTGCAGACTAAACTTGTAAACATTCAGTGCCTTTTCGAGCTCTCCAAGCCTATAATAACTGTTGCCAAGAAGACAGTTCGTCTCCATCTCCAGAGGTAGGTTGCCCACTTCTTTGCATATTTTTAAACAGCATTCAAGATAGTTCACAGCTTGTCTAAAATTTCCTTTCGTCAAATGAACCTCACTGATCAGCCTATAAGCAATTCCCTCTGCATTTCGGTTACCTAACTCTACTGCATTCCGCAGAGAGAGTTTAAAACAGTTAATGGCCTTTTCAGAGTCTTCCAACAGTAGATGACGAAGCCCAAGAACCATAGTCAGGGTTTCTTCTGCAGCCTCGACCCCCTTGTTCTCCTCTAAGACTTGCTTCAGATCATCGAGATCTTTTTTAATTGTTTTCATCGAGCCTTCCATTTCGACCTGTTATACAGAATAGAGCGGTTTTCAATTGAGTGTCGTAAAACTAAAACCAAAGCAATTACTCTGACCAATCACAACAGAAGTAAGCAGTGCAATGAACCAATCAGAATACGAACCAATTACATGTAGCCGGCGCAAAGCGCGGGAAAATGCGCGCACGCAAGTCACGATTGGTTTTGGTTTTGCTTATCATTGGTTGAGACAGTGGCGCGAGTTTTGCTGGCCAATCACAGAGCGAAGCAATGCAAAACCAAAGCAAAATAAGAATTACTTTCCGTTTCGACACTCAATTGAAAACCGCTCTAATACTTACAGCGATTAAAGAGTTACAGCATTCAAGATAGTTCACAGCTTGTCTAAAATTTCCTTTCGTCAAATGAACCTCACTGATCAGCCTATAAGCAATTCCCTCTGCATTTCGGTTACCTAACTCTACTGCATTCCGCAGAGAGAGTTTAAAACAGTTAATGGCCTTTTCAGAGTCTTCCAACAGTAGATGACGAAGCCCAAGAACCATAGTCAGGGTTTCTTCTGCAGCCTCGACCCCCTTGTTCTCCTCTAAGACTTGCTTCAGATCATCGAGATCTTTTTTAATTGTTTTCATCGAGCCTTCCATTTCGACCTGTTATACAGAATAGAGCGGTTTTCAATTGAGTGTCGTAAAACTAAAACCAAAGCAATTACTCTGACCAATCACAACAGAAGTAAGCAGTGCAATGAACCAATCAGAATACGAACCAATTACATGTAGCCGGCGCAAAGCGCGGGAAAATGCGCGCACGCAAGTCACGATTGGTTTTGGTTTTGCTTATCATTGGTTGAGACAGTGGCGCGAGTTTTGCTGGCCAATCACAGAGCGAAGCAATGCAAAACCAAAGCAAAATAAGAATTACTTTCCGTTTCGACACTCAATTGAAAACCGCTCTAATACTTACAGCGATTAAAGAGTTACATTACATAAAGAAACTTTCTTTTCGAAAAAGTAATATAAAGTCAATCAGTTTGTTCAGCGCCGTAACCGGCACTTGTAAGGGTTTTTTTCAAATAGCCATTCAAGTCAGCATGCAGTCCTAATCAGTCTTAGCTTTGAGTTGTCGTACGTGTTTCGTCCTCTATTTCAGTTACAAGGATGTGCAAGCGGGTCCTCACGTGCGTGCACTGAGGCGAAGAATACCTTAGATTTGAGCACAAAAATTATCTCGGGTAATTCTCTTGTTTATTTAGGCACGTGTTCGATTGACAGCTTGAATGTTTAGCCGCTGCCTTCCACGAGATCTTAATATGGTTTCTCATGTTTAATCTAGCAAAATCTTTTCCATCGAACAATGTAGCAAGCTGTTCGCGGAAGCGGTCAGTGTATGGGGTTATTTCTGTGGTGAAATATTCATGTTCATTTCAAGAAGGAGCCTGTGGGAACTACTTTATTTCAAAGACGGTGGGAAGCAAATCAGAAGTTATCTTCACGCCGTGAGTAAATGTTTTGGGTAAGCATAACAAAATTGCTCGAATCGATTCCCAGCTGAAAAACGGACGCTAGGCAGTGATTGAAAGACCAGCCTCACGTTTATACTGTGACCAAAAGTATTGCTCCACGGATTTTAATACGAACTGATGCAAACGTGTGCTTTCCTAGATATTGACCAATCAAATAGCATCAGCACTCAAGCATTTTTCAGCCATTGAAGATTACACACAAAAATAGGAGGTCGATACTCTGTCAGAATGATCTTGCGAATGTGAAAAATGCACTATACAAGGAACAGACTTTAAGACTGAGTAATACAGTTTTTGTATCTTGAGAGCTGTAGCGGCCCTGGTAAGCCACAAGGTTGGTTAAGATGTCACGTTGTGTGACAGCCCGGTTACGTCATGGTTTCTTGCGCTTGTGCAGTTAGTTGTTGTTTTTAGCCTGTTTTTACTCGGGATACTGTAAGTATCACGAGTTATGAAATGTGTTAGATTTCAGTCTTTTTCCTCGGGATACTGTAAGTATACCGAGTTATAAAATGTGTCAGATTTCGGTCTTTTTTTTTTCCTGTGCAGCAAAATGCACAATGCAATAACATTCCTGTGTTTGGATTGGCCAATGCACAATAGCAGGCACGTGGTGGTGTGTTCACTGGTTAAAGCAAACCACATGGTCCAAAGGTCGAAAGGCTAACATCACGCGACGGTTGTTTTTAAGTTATGCAAATTAATCGTGTTTGAGTTGTGAAGCTAGATATTTTAAGAAAAAGGTTTGCCTAGTGTTAAGAAAAAGTTGGAAGCCTCGCACGTGTAGAGCTTATCGGCTAATCGATATCACAAGTCGAATTCGAATGCTGTGACAGAAAAATTACAGATTTGCACAAAGTTGTTTTCGTAACGTGATACCTGTCATTTAAGACGTGACCGCAAGTGAACACTCAAGGTTAAATAATCCTCTTCGACCGCCGGAACAAATTTTCCTGCACATATCTTTGCAACGTTTTGCAGCTAGATTTTAATGCAGTACAGAATGTCCGCGTGAAAAGGCTTGCCGAGTTTAAGAAAAGGTTGGAAGCCTCGCATGTGCTGTGAGTATCGACTCGAATTAGAACGTTGTGACAGTTCTATATTAAGAAAATCGCAAAGTTGTTTTGATTTAATTTGATCCGGATGTTGTCACAACTCTGTTGCTGTTGTGAAGACTTAAATCCAGTAGAGTTTGTCCGCGTGAAAAGGCTTGCCGAATTTAAGACAAGGTTGGAAGCCTCGCACGTGCTGTGAATATCGACTCGAATTAGAACGTTGTGACAGTTCTATATTTAGAAAATCGCAAAGTTGTTTGGATCGCTGTGACAGTTCCATATTTAGAGACAAGTTTGCGAATTTTTGGTTTTCACGTGACGTCAGGAAAAAACTAAAATTAAATATTTAGATTTTTTACCTTCATCAGGTAAATGACATTTTAAAAGTGTATATCTGCTGGCCTGTTTTCAGCCAAGTCACAGGCTTTGTTTCGAAAACAGAGCAGTTTGAATTTCGAGGTTTTTACAATGCGTGACATCTCGATTGTTTCTGAGATACATGTCACATACACGGAAACGATTCGCCTTGTGTTTTCGAGTTTTGAATAACCAATATGTTAAGAGAAGTATCTATGCGAATGTTTTCAAACTTAGCAGAGAAGAAAAATGTTTTGAGAGAGCCAAAGTAAAGTCCAGATGTTGCCACTTAATTTAGAAAAAAACAAAGACAGCTGACAACGAATATGGATGGCAACTCTCAAAACAGTTAAACGAGCTTTGCTCGTACGTGATCAAAAAGGCGTTATCCGAACTCAAAAGCAAACCACTAGCCGGATAGTTTTCGAGAATCAGAAAGCGTGCGTCCGGCTTCTGCAGCACAAAAGTATCCCCAGTTAACGCTCATAGAGCGTATTGTTTGTTTTCGACCATGCGGTCCGTGTACAAGCCCGGAAAGGCGTAAGTTTCTCGTTTTCCTGTCCTTTATTTTCGTTTTCCTTCGTTTATGGTTCTTTGTCTTGTTATTCAGTTTTGGCAGGTGTAGATGTAGGAGTGAAGTGTAAGATGTGAGAAGAGAGAGATCACGGAAGAAACTTAGCCTATCCAAGCCAAATGAGTTTTGTGCTTTGCTCGGGCCCGCGTCGGTGCAAGAGCTTACCTTGATTTTAGGTTCATTCTGTATTCTCTCTTGTGTGGTTTTCGATAATTTATCACTTTCATTAACTGACATTCTCTTAAACTCCAACAATGTCTTGTTTTCCCCATTCAACTGTTTATTACGGTCAAGTTAAGGACCCTTATTTTGCATTCTTATTCTCTAGAGTTTCGTTAATTAATTTCATGGTTAAGCTAAACGATTTTGCACTCGTGATGGACTGCTTGCGTAGGAGGGGATTAGGATTTGAACACTTCGTGATGTCTATAATATCGCTCAGTCGTGCGTACCACCACTGAGCGTATAGCAAATATGCTTCCAAGTGACTTTTTTCCGGTCAAAAGAAAAGAGGCAAACCTACATGGTTTTGGTAGAAGTGGCTTTGTTAAACCTTTTTAGATTGTAAAACAAGTTTTTCAACGGTTGCTGTTGAACTGTAAATGTCATAGCTTTTTAATAATAATAATAATAATAATAATAATAATAATTAATAATAATAATAATATTTCTATGGTGCAAATAAACATGTAGATATGATCAAATGTGCCTTACAAAGTTAAAAAAAGTTAAAAAGTTAAAAGTTAAACTTAGGGTTTGACTTGCTTTCTAGCGGTGTTGTGTTACAAAAAAGCCATTTGCAAAGGTTTGTATGGGAAGTCAACTGTTTTGTTTTAAACGGCATAAAATGTAATGTTCTGTGAATTTGGGCCAGTGTAAAGATGTCCCTTCTCTCTTTCTGCAAACTGTCTTGCGTAAAGGATACTACCAATCCCTTATCACACCAGGTGATGGCTTCTTTATACAGACCAAGCTCAAGACAAGCACTTGCTCCTAGTAAGAAGTTGTTATCGGCAGAAATAATAATTAAAAATAAATTAATAGCAATAACAAAAACGATAACAATAATAAGTATAATCAAAATAAAACAAATCAAAAATTATTGGATACCTTACAGAGTAATTTGTAAATGTGCTATTTTAGCTAGTGGCGAGGTTGTATTCTAAGGAGGTTCACAACAAGATTTTGGCTTTCGAGTGTATCTTTTAAAGTTCAAATTTCCCATAGAAGGTGACATTTGATTTCTTTGATACTATAACATATTTTCAACATACAGTGTATTACTAAAGTTTAGCTTTTAAATGGTTTATATATGGATCACATGTTACCATAGCAATGCCGGTAGTGCATGGCCAGCTCTCATTTTAAAGATCTCAAGGGAAAATTAAACTTGATCCTCAATTCTCATTTCTTTTTAGGGAGTTATTATCATATGTTCTTGTGGTAGCCAGACATCCTAAATGCGGGTAGGGCCTCCTAATTGGCTGCAATTGGAAGACATTTAAGTTTAACGAAACTGTTGACATTAAAGTGAACCTCGGTCACAGAGATTGTCATTTGCATGAATTGAGATATTTCCAAAGCACCCTTACAGATTTTTATGTTGGATACCTGACTGCATGTTAGAGCAAAAGTTATTTTTGACGTTCAACTAAGTTTTAGGCTTCCAAATTTTTCTGATCTCAGCTATGTCTACGTGACATGAAACTGCAATCCATACCTCTCATTATAGCTTTGAAGTAGTTTGGTTTCAACTGAACTGCAGCCTTAGCATCATATAGTGATTCTTGATAGTTTCCTAGAAAGCAAGATTAACCATACATGTAAGGTAGCCAGTTGCAATGGAGCAAGTAGCACAACTTCAATTGTTACAGTTAACATGGCTGCAGCTATGAAAGGAAGTTTGTAGTCTGGAGTTAAGACTGGGTGCTCACTTAACAATGCGGGTGCATAGTATACAAATTGCCTAATAATGCAACTTTGTGTGTCTTGTCCAATCATGTCATGCAATCATATTTTTTTTAATAAGCATTGTAAACAGTATAAGCTCTCTAGATGAGACCTTTGTGTTCTTATAGCAACTGTTGAATTAAATACTGCTGTAAGTACAACTGTATTGTTTATATACATGTAAAAAAACTTAATAAGTGAGTAAAATATCTACCAAGATAGAAATTAGCTGTTGCCCGGTTGCTGTACAGTTTGGCATTCAGTTCATCATCCTTGCACCTCACTTTTATTCCCTCGGTGTAAAAGTGGATGGCATTCCTAAAATCTTTCTTGCGGTATTCATTATTTCCTTCGTCCTTGTACACCTCTGCTATTGCTAAAATGAAAACAAAACACCTGTACTTGTAAATGAGGATATCTAGTTTACTCCAATGCCTTCCATGTAAAAGTTCATGACGATGCTGATATTATTAGCTCTGTACTCATCATTACGTTTTGTCTTGCACACTTCTGCTTTTACTAAATGAAATGAAAATATTGCACTGCATACTATTGTAAATATGGTATTGATTAATTTTGATCCATCTTTTACTATAATATTATTATCCTCCCTACAAGTTTCCAGTTGACTTAAAGGAAAGAAAAGAAGGAAGGCGACAAATATTTACCTTTTAAATTTAAATCCTCAAAGTTCAGCATTTCCTCCGAAGGTAGTGTAATGTCCTTTTTCGCTTGCAACAGACTTCTCGCCATCACCGATTAAACTCTGGCAGACGTGTCTAAGTCTAATTACTGCAATAAGACAAATTTGTGTGTTCATTGAATTTCTCAAATTAGGTTTAAGAAAGGATATGCCAGAGAAACATGAAGCTGTCCCCTCTGTGCAGTAACATTCTTCAGGATGCTGTTAATAAATTACCCAGGACTAAACACCGTCTAATTTGGGAATAAATAATTGGACGAGGGCAGTCAAAACTGGACACGGAGGCAGGCCGAGACGAATTTTGGCAGTCAGGAATTTTTCCAATCCAGTTGTTTTCAAAATCATTGAACAGGCGTGTTGTGCTGGTGCTGGCTTTTTCAGCTAAATTGTGAAGACGAGACAATGGCAAACTGCACAACACTCAAGAAACTTATCATAACTATAACAAAATTCTAAAATTTGATTGGCTATCATCAGCTATGATTAGAGCATTAATAGGACAGTGTAAAATGTCATTCCCAGGTACGCACCATCACGTGCGCTGCAATAGGACAGTTGCATTTGAATCGGCTCCTCTGTTGTTTACGAATCGCATAGTTTGACGCGTGTTTTGCTCATGAAAAAGTTCAATTTATGAATAGTTTCTATCAAATTGTCGCCCAATTTGGTCTGTAATCTTTGCAATCATACCGGCTTGATTACAAAAATCAGATTCAAGTGGCTTGGCTGTCAGATTTTGTTTACCACTCATCTAAGGACAGTCCGACCAAATTATCCTCCACTCAGTCTTGCTACCATAAGATAAGTGGAAATTTAGTAAATACTATAGCTGCGTCCATGGGATTTTAAACTAAACAAACAATGTAATTTAAAAATAAAATAATTGTCCCTATTTAACAAAGTATTGTCCTGTTTTGCTTTCTGGTGATGCAGACCGGTAAAAAGTTGTGTCTTTACATATTGTTTTATTTGGGGCATTTTATTGCTAACAGTTAAATCACCTTTCAGTGGTGGCTGATGCTTTGCAAAAGGACTGCCACACCACCCCTTAAATTCCATGAATTTTTTTTTAATTATTACAAACAACTGAAATAAGTTTCACAATCAAGATAAAATTCTGTATTGACACTGAAAACGACACTCTTCTGGGGTAAAAACGTCAAGAGTTTTCTTTCCTGTAAAAAGAGCCAAAAATCACAATTTGAGCATCTAATACCTTTATTCAATACCTTGTAACACTGTCCAAATACGGTAATGATGCACCTCATGTCGTCATGATCAGATGTCTATCCCATGATTAAAGGGACTATGTCAGCTGGGGCACATGCGCAGTAGGGACCGGCTGGCACTAATTTGCCTACAGCTCATCGCAACAGCCCGGACGCTAGCCATTGTTTCCTACGTGCCGACATTTCGAAATCATGTTAATTGTCGTTGCTGTCGTCGAAAGCGAGTCTATTGTGGCGAGTCTAGCCTGTTTATTCGCGTTGTATGTTGTCTGACGTGAATAGTGCTGTCATTTTCTCTTCGGATCGATTTCGGCAAATAATTTTGATGACAGTGACTAGCATTTGCGTCTGTGATGATTTGTGTTTTTTAGCTTTTTGTTTCAGTTTTTCGGTTTTAGTATTTCGTATGGTCCTAGTGTTAATTATCTAGTGTTTGTTCAACATTGTAGTCTAGTTCATAATTAGAGCTGTATTGTAACTTAGTCCCTCATTTAAAAAAAACTTGTAAGTTTATTGTTCTTTTAGTGTTAATTTAGTATAGTGCTGCAAATGTAGGAATCGGTTGTAAGGTACCGTGTTTTTCAATAAGTACGCATGTAAAGTGTTAATTGGCCATGTTCTAAACAAGTAAGGGCCTGGGAACGAATCCAAACTTCATTGAAAATCAATGGCATTGAACTAAATCGATTCTCATATGAAAGGGTATCTCAAAATAAGTACTTTCAGCAAGTTTGACTATGTTTGATCGAAAAGTCGCCAGTTGACATGCATTTAGATCTTTAAAAAATCCCATACAAATGTCTCTATTTTGGGAAGTGTGTCCCTCCAAACCATACAAAGTCTCTACTTTTCACAATTTTCAAAAGCTTTTGTTTCAGCTCCAATTCATCCGAACAGCGTCAAAGTTGGCAAAGTGACCATTTTTGAGATGCTCTTTCATGTAGTGTCAACAACTTTTTTTCAATCGATAAATTTTAAAACTCATTCCCAGGCTATCACTCGTTTAGAACATGGCCAATTGTTAAACATTTATTATTCGTATATAAATGTATTTCAGTTTCGTAGTGTGCCGAGTGGTTTTGGGCACTGTATAATCAGAACGTAAGATTAAGATTATTGTCCTGAAGTGTTGGTGTTTGTAAGTTTAGTGTTTATTGTGCAACTAATTAGTATTCATATATAAATGTAAACTGAAAAACGTGGTTGGTGGTTGAAGTGGAACAGTTGGTCGACGGAAAGGAAGCTGACTTAAAGAGAAGAATTTTGAAGAGGAGTTGAACGGCCTAAGGGCACAAAACACGTTTTCCTTGCTAGAAGTCATTAGCAGACACCGACCAAGGTTCAAGGACAAAACCCATTTGTCAAAGGCGGTGTTCGTTGGCCCGATGACAGAAGGAAGAAGAAGAAGTTTTACTAAGAGAAACGGCGAGTCGCGTTGACTGTAGACCTAGCTGCAAAAGGGAAGGAACAGCAAGGAGGAAAAAGCGACCTTGACTGCCGAAAAGGTAACAGGGAAGGAATCATTTGGGAGAACGGGAGTAAGGCTGGTGGAGCACGTGTGGGGAGAGTGGTTCGGCTTGTTGGACAAGACATTCACAGGAAGTTAAAGAAACTGAGAGGAACCGAACTGTTGGCTGTAAATATTAGTAATTAAATAAATTAGTAATTAAAGTAATTAGCAAAAAAAAGTATTATCGTTTAGGTTAAGTTAAGGATTAGGTAATTATCTAAGTAAGATTAGTATTATACACTCAACTTAGTTTGAAATATTAATTAGTTTTAGGAATAAGAATTATTTACTTCTTAGTATTAGTCAGTTGTGTGTTTACTTTTTCTCATATCAATTAAATATTAGTTGTTTTAATTCATGGTGGTGTGTTGTGGGACTGTGAGAAGGAGTTCGTATAATACGTTTTGTTTTTCCCTCCTATTGTGGTGTGTCTCAAGGGAAACCGCTGAACTCACGTCACAGTGTCCCTTTGGTTTTAAGACCGATCGTTGCATATGCAAGAATACTTGTTCTCGAAAAACTACCTCAAAACCAATGGTTTCCCCTGTAAAACTGCAAAGTGCATTGCACCATTAAAGTCATGTCAAAACAAACCGCTAAGCTTGGCTATAGCCTACAACTTTTCAGACGGTTTTTGCGGCTTAAAAACTTTAAAACATTGACAAAACTGTTGTTTTGACCTGCGCGTGAATTATTTTTGCACGTGATTCACCTGCGTTGCTTATGCAACACAATTTTTTCGTGTATATTATTAATATGTAATCACATGATTTCGAGTGCAATTTGAAATAAATAAGCACTTGTAAATTTTTAATTTACTCGTGCTTATTTATTCCAAATTGCACTCGAAATCATGTGATTACCTATACTTATATTTTTGCCTAGAAATAAACCGAGTGAACCGCGAGGCAGATTGGAATTAAACATGACGTTGAACATTTTTTTACGGTTGACCAAAGGAATTTGTAGCTTTAAAAATGTGTTTTAGTGTTGGACCACTTAGACCGAATTTTACCTACCTGAAAGCTGTGGGAAACCTGGTATAACCACGCGGCGATGAAAGTAAGCCTATTCCTTGCTTTGTAAACCTTGGGGAAATGTGTGAAATAAGCTTTCTCTGATGAGCAAACTAACAAACAAGCTTGACTGGCTGAACGCATGAAGAGACCTCATTTCCTGTTTGCCAACACTGACTCCTGTGGCCGCGGCAACAAAGCATGCAGGGTACACGTGACGAGCGTCCGAAAAGCCAATAACATCGCGAATAAAGACAATGCGAATACAGATTATTCAGTTTGCCCTGGGGACAAGTCAAGTATTGTCTTGTATGTTTACGTCACAAGTAGACATATAATAAACTTCGGTGAGGGTAAAAGGAGGAATGGGTTTGCGGAATGGCATGTGTGGCATGACTTGTGGAATGGCTTATTAAATTATGCGGAATGTAATATATGCAGATTGACTCAAAGAAATAAGGCTCGAAACAAGAGCCGAAAAAGGCGTCTGGTCACGCAGGCTAAGAAATTAGTGAATAACTGAAAGCGCGCCCTTTCTGTAGTTAATATTCAATTCTACAGTTAATAAATTGAAGCTCGCGATTATTGATCCTGTCTGACAGCCTAACTGAGAAAATGTTTCTCCTCATGGCGGCCGTCGGCCGGTCAAATCAAACCCAAGAGAAATTTCAAGGGTTATATCAAAGCAAGCCCCTTGGAGAGCAGTGAGAACATTTTCTGCGACCGAGTTCGGCAACTAGCCTGAACTAGCTTGCGATTATTCACTGTGTTAAGCTGTAGAATAATTAACTCTTTTTAGTTGAATTTTCTTCTGGTCATTCTACATATGTTACATTCCACATAATTATGCGATTCCGCAAGTCATGCCACATGCCATTCCGCAAACTCATTCCTCCTTTTACCCTCACCACGTTTATTTGGCCTTCTTGGACTTTGATATATTCAGGAGATACTGTAGTACTGTAATCATACGAATTCCATTTATCTGTTAGTCACAAAATTATATCCTTACCGTATTGAAAACGAAAATTTCCAATCAGTTTAAGTTATTCCCCTTTTTAAAACACAGTCAACCGTGACTTATAGATCTATTTCCTTAAGTAACTAGTTTTTTAGGCCCTGTTTACATGGAGGCAGGGTGCCCCGGCTAACCGGGTTACCCGACTAGGAGGGTTAAAACATAGCCTGCCTTTACATGCAACTCACCTAACAGGGATAGTCGATCAACAGGCTATATTTTGAGCGGCCGCTAAGCACAACAAACAAAATGGCGGACAATTAAAAGTAACTCACCTCGCGCGGTTCGCCAGGGTTAGGGTCTGTCGGATTATGCTCGTAAAATAGAGTATTGTGCTTTCGGGCGTCACCCGTGAAAGCAGGGTACTATGCTCAAAATTATGCTCGGCTGGATTATGCCGGACTAAAATGACAGTTCCACCCCCTCCCCCCCCCTCCCCCACAGTCCCGTACCTATTATTAAACATTCATAGTCTTTCATTTTTTAAGGAAATGTTAGACAATAATGATTCAGTTTAACAGTTGATGAGCCAAAGTTGTTAAAAACTAACAGCATCGAAAAGTAAGTTACAAACAACAGTCTCTCGCTCGTGACGTATTGGTTTATAGGATTGTAGCACTTACATGTACCTCTATCAAAACTTTACATTCTTTACATAACGTGTTTTATGAACTGTAACAAAAATGAACTTGACATTGACAACATTCACACCTCAATATGTTTCAAGGTTAATGTTCTCATGGATTTAATAACGTTTCCGAAAAAAACTCAACTTGTCCAAGGTCCACATCCACAGCCTTCAGTGTTCTTACCAACCAATGTCTCCTGATGTTTACTCATAATTAAGGAGTATTCAATATAGTCTTGCAAGGCCATATCCTGGAGATGTCCAAACGACGTTGTAAGGATCGATTATAACCAGACCTTGAGTTATACTAAAATGCACTGGGTACGAGTCTAAGGTATGCAGCTACTAAAATATTCCCGCTTTTATCAACTTTGTTCATTCTAGCTGGAGTTGCTGACAAAATTTGCATACACTTTTCACAGTTTTCAGAAACAACAGCATTTTGCTGCAAAGATATTAGTATTATGCCTGATGCTCCAGATATAGTATTGTGCTCAAACTTATGCCGACATAATCCGACAGACCCTAGCCGGGGTAACGCGGTATGGACCGTTTCATATGGCAAAAAGTTAGTAAAGTTAGCTCGCCTAGAAGGGTGCCTCGGGTAAGTAGACAGGGCGTCCCGGGAAGGTGCTCTTGGCGGGCACTGGAGGAGTTCTAAGGTTTTAGCAGTTTTAGCTCTTAGGTCTTTTGAATCATCCTATGTACCAAACCACGAACCTTTCACGGCTTATATACAGGAAAGCAAAAATGTAAAAGAGCCCAAAGGTCTAAAAACAGGACGGAGGACGGAGAAGAGGCGCGCAATAAAAACAAATTAGTGGAAAAAGAACGAAGAAAACATAGGAATGTACAGTTAAAAGATGTGGGTTTTACCAGATGATAAATAGGGACCTTAAGCAACGAGGACGGCAACGGCAACGAGAACGCCACAAAACAATAGGCTTAATGAGCAAAAACAATGGCTCTGCACGTGCGTTTTACATTTTAGTACATTTCTTTGCCGTCCTTTGCAAAACAACAAAGTGAAATGACCAAATTTTATGTTTTCTTGAGAACGTGAGCGGATGACGGCTAACTTTACTTTCTTTTCCTTACTTTGGTGTCGTTCATACTAATTTAGTTCCTAGACATGTCGCCAGCATTTTCCAAGTTAAACAAATTGGTATAATCGTGAAAGAGTTACAGAAACGAGAAGTTGTACTTTGAAATGACGTTCTCGTTGCCGTTGCCGTCGTCGTTGCTTAAGGTCCCTAATAGAGAGAGGACGGCGACGGCAAAGAGAACGTCACAAAACAATAGGTTTAATGAACAAAAACAATTGCTCTGCACGTGCGTTTTACATTTTGGTACATTTCTTTACCATCCTCAGCAAAAAAACGTGAAATGACCCAATTTTAGGTTTTTTGGAGAACGTGAACGTATGACAGCTAACTCTTCTTTCTTTTTCCCAACTTCAGTGCCGTTTTTACTAATTTGGCTCCAGGATAGTTCTTCAGCATTTTACAAGTTAAACAAGTTGGAAAAATCGCGAGAGTTACAATAACGAGAAGTTACATTTTGAAATGATGTTTTCGATGCCGTTGCCGTCGTCGTTGCTTAAGCTCTCTAACAGGGCACATAAAACGACTGGTTATAAAATCTCTCCGATATGGCTTGAAAGGCACATCTGATGAAGAAGAAACTAATGAGATGGACGAGAACCATTGCAATCATACCTTCTCGTGGTGAGATCTGTGCTGTCAGTATTGAAGTGGACGTCCAATTATCGACAATTTTACTTAGGAAGGTTTGATCATCAACGACCAAGGTTGTTATTGTTTTTATTTTTTGTGCAAGCTTTCTCGCTCCACCCCCCCCCCCCCCTCCCCTCCCCGTCAACAACCCCTCAGTCTTCGACTCTCATGCATTGCTGTAGGGGAAGGGGAAGGAAGCTGCAACGGTTCAGGCGAATGGGTACCACCTTCCCAAGAGGAGTGTTGAGGATTGAAGCTTGCAATGGAGACTCTTGAGGGGGAATGTATCAAAATGCATTTGCATGTGAAACGATTCCCAATTTCCCCACTCAAGGCTTCCGGTACAAGCAAGTTCCAGTTGGATGTGATGCGAATGGGGTGTCTTCAATCTGCTGAAGGCCTATCGACGATCAATATAATGCTCAGCAACAAAGGGGAAAAGATGAAAGTTGGAAACTAGCGCAAGTTCAGGAGCCCATTACCCGGAACCCCCATCTTCCATTGACCCTCTGAGTCAACCCTGTCCCGTGTTTTTTTATTTTTAGAAGCATCTCTCAGGCGCTTTTCGCAGGTGTTTTTATGATAGCCAATCACAAGAGATCTGTGGTCGGCCATCGTTTACGTCACATGCATGCAGCACACACACTAAGATGGAAAGCGTGGAAGATGTCAAGTTGAAGTTTGAAGTTTATTTTGAAGTTTATTTTGTCAGCTTATCAGAAGAAAGTTCCGATATCTCTGAGGCAAGCACAGCACCTCACATCTTCCGAAAATAAGGGAGACACAACTCATGGAACGTCTAAAAGATGTTCTAGCCGGGAAAAAGTAAATACCATTATTACAGCCGTGCGAGTGCTGGAGCTTTTAATAGCATGACAATCCTGTTTGAAAAATCGCGATTTATTTAATTATCTCATTTGCTACGTAAAATTCACTGCAAAGGAACTCTTTACGGCCTGCCAATCATGTTGCCAAAGGACATTCCTCCCATCCCTCCCATTCCTCCCATTCCTCCCATTCCACTCATTCCACCCATTCCACCCATTCCACCCATCCCTCCCATGCCACCCATGGCACCCATGCCACCCATCCCACCAGAAAACCCTCCACCGTTCGCGGGAGTTGGCGGGTCAGATCCCGGGGGACCAAACTTCCTGTCCAGTTTGTCGATGATGGTTCTGAGTCTAGGGTTGTGTCCGTATTTGATAATGTTCTCCGGGTTTTGACTGACGTCTTGGAAAGCTTCCATTGTCGCGGGGTCCTGAAATTGAGACAATTGGGGATTTATCAGTGGACAAAACCACCAAAGTCCTAAATTCACGAAAAGAGTGATGAAAGATTAGCCCTCTAGCTGGTTACAGCAACTACTGCATTCAAAGGCCCATGTTGAACCATCATGCATTGCACGCAACCGCACTGATTTTCCCATCACATAGACAGCAAATCTCTGCAAATGCCAAGGGGAGCGCTGTTGTAGGAAACAGAATCGAGTTCCACCGAGTTTCAATTCCACGCCTATCTTCAGTCTATGTTCTCTTTGTTCTTGTGAATATTTGAGGAGAACCTCACTAGCAAAAACTAAAAGCCCCAGCGCGCAAAGCGGTTTGGATTAACATATCACATTTTCCGATACAGCAACCACTGAATGTTGAGATTTCCTTGCTGGTATATGTAGGACGACAGACCACAGAAACGGGGAATACGCCCTGGGAGAGGAGGATGGGTACTCGCTTATATGGGCCATATAGGTATGTGCGGCCCCAAAGGGTATGGTTTTTAAGCCGTTTTGGTCTGAAATAGGCTATCGATTTTAATCATTTTGGTCTGAAATAGGGTATCGTTTGTGCACTTTATTCCTGAATTGAGTATATTTTATAGAAGAAGCTACTCCTTCATCATTAGGCGATAAGACAGTTAACAAAAGAGTCACAAAGGCCCTTCTCAAATCATGTTTACGCCAAAAATGAACCGTGTAAGTGAAATAGGTCTGAAATAGGGTATCAAACGTTTGGTCAGGTCGGAAATAGGGTAGGGAAAATTGCAGATTTTGGTCTGAAATAGGGTAAAGGTTTCAGGAAGTGGGCCGCACACCCCACCCAATTTTCCTGGGAGTACTTCCCCCGGGGGAATACGTTCCCTACTCTTTGCGATCAATGTGTGGGTTCTTTTAGTTAACGTGTTGACACGATCATCTGAACTGAGGTAGAGGATGGAGAGGGATTAATGTGATCAAGTAAGCTGAAGCCACTCAAAAGGCACTAAGGCCACAAGGTAGCGGGCATTACCCCTTAAATCTACCAAAGTAAAGATTGAGCCCAAGCATTAGCAGCCATGGACAGCTGTTTCGGCCTTGTTAGGCCTCGTCAGCATGGCATAGCTAATGCTCAGGCTCAAGTACCCACATATCAATAAAACAAGCAATGAAAACGTAAAGCTTGTGGGATGTGGCTGGAGTGACAGGGATACTTCACAAATTAATGTGATCAAGTAAGCTGAAGCCACTCAAAGGGCACTAAGGCCACATGGTTGCGGGCATTACCCCTTAAATCTACCAAAGCAAAGATTGAGCCCAAGCATTAGCAGCCATGGACAGCTGTTTCGGCCTTGTTAGGCCTCATCAGCATGGCATAGCTAATGCTCAGGCTCAAGTACCCACATATCAATAAAACAAGCAATGAAAACGAAAAGCTTGTGGGATGAAGCTGGAGTGACAGGGATACTTCACAAATTAATGTGATCAAGTAAGCTGAAGCCACTCAAAGGGCACTAAGGCCACATGGTAGCGGGCATTACCCCTTAAATCTACCAAAGCAAAGATTGAGCCCAAGCATTAGCAGCCATGGACAGCTGTTTCGGCCTTGTTAGGCCTCATCAGCATGGCATAGCTAATGCTCATGCTCAAGTACCCACATATCAATAAAACAAGCAATGAAAACGAAAAGCTTGTGGGATGAAGCTGGAGTGACAAGGATACTTCACAATTAATGTCAGTAATAGATTAATGTGATAGATTAATGTGGTAGATTTAAGGGGTAATGCCCGCTACCTTGTGGCCTTGGTGCCTTTTAAGTGGCTTCAGCTTACTTTATCACATTAATTTGTGAAGTATCCTTGTCACTCCAGCCACATCCCACAAGCTTTACATTTTCATTGTTTGAACTGAGGTAGATGTTGGTAACGCAGCCATCATGATCTTCCCGGTAACCTGCTTTGTGGCCAGCTGTAGGGTTTGAACCCATTACCTTCCGACCCGCAGTCTGGTGCCCTACCAGCTCAGTTAACCGGGCTTAAGACATGAAAACTAACCTGAAATGCGGCTAACAATTCTCTGTCACTGAAGAGGTCATCCAAGATTGGTGTCTGACCCCCTACAAGGTGAAAAAGTGCAATTGGAAAAACCAATCAGTTAAAAAAAGCTATTTTAAGAAAACTGTCGTGAACATTACTGAGTTGGTAGGGTAGAATAAGGATAGAAGCGTTGTGTTGACAGACAACCGCAGTCGCCTTTGCCACGCGCGCTACCCTCATTTAGCGCTCATCATATAACCCCACCACGTCTTTCTACCAACTCTCAGGTAAGATATTTAAGGACGGACTGAGAGCCATTAAGCCTTTTTCATGAAGCATAACAGCTGTTTGTGGTTTCTGCTTTCTGTCAATTCTCTTCACATTACAAAAACAACAGGTCAGAACGAGCAATAAGGCCGACTGTGTATGGAGAGGATAGAGCCCAAAGACGAAGAAACGAAAATCATGCTCAAAAGGGAGTTGTCACCTACCTCCAGTGACAGACCCAGGGAATGCCAATGCTCCTGCTCCTCCAAAGCCGGTACCTCCAGAAAATCCTCCAATGCCAACAGGGAATCCCCTTGTATCCCCGGAGAAGCCCCCTGTTGAGCTGTCAAACATCTGTCCCTACAAAATGGACGTTAAAAAGTACACTTTATCACAATTTTCCACGGCAATATTTTCAAGAACTGGTGAAGGAGAAGGGTTGAGAAATCAACGGCACCTTGGACTTGCAATTGGTCCTGTAAAGAACACCCACCACTTAAAAAATCCGAACCGGTTCCACCCGATCAAAACAAATGAATTCAACTTAATTTAGTCTTACTAATTTTACCTTTTGTAAATCGATAGACATCTTTAAATCCAGTAATGCCTTGTTTTGGTCGTTAATCTGTTTTATCGTAAAGTTAAGAAAAATCCTTAACTACAAACAGAATGAAAAGAGCAAGCGAACCCATAACTGTGGTGCGAAAAGATATTGAATTCATTTTCGGATTATTACAAACCAGTTCATGCTCTTAATCAAGCAATTATGACACTGGGTTTGGAAAACGTTACATATAACTTCAAAGGTGCCACAAGATAAATTTAGAAACCGTCAGTACTAACCCCCCTGGGGGGGAGGGGGTTCTAAGAAAAATTTAACACGGGGAAGCTCTGCCCCGAGGTCCGACCCCTTACCCTTTTATATACCATTTTTGACAGAAAAGGTACACCTTTCATGTACCTTCCATTGACAAATGGTACCCCTTTCGTATACCTAAAACAAGACGTCTTCTTGTCATTTTCATGTAGCGCTCAATAAATTAAAACAGGACAGTTATAAGGTACACGTGTTCGAAATATTTTAATGAAAGGCCCCTTTCAATACCTAAATGACAGATTTCCCTACCCTTCCATATGCTTCGACTCGTGAAATCCCTACCCTTTCATATACATGAAACGTGAAAAAAGTACCCCTTTCGGGCGGAGCCTCCCCGTATAGGCCATTATAGAGAGTACCCCCCACCCCGGGTACTAAACATTATCTAAAATACCTTTCCTAAACGTGCTTTTCCCATATATTCACTGTAATTTTTGCACTAACAGATTAGAGCAAATGCATGGTAGAAATTAAACTTTGTAAGGAAACAGTAGGAACATCTTGCACTCCAGATTTAGTGAGTCCAAAAATATCAACTCAGGAAAAGTTATTAAGCTTCGAATTTTCAAATCTCAAGTCAGAAAAAGTTATTAAGCTTTGAATTTCCATACTAAATTTTGAATTTCCTGCCATTTTCCCATGATCACCCATTGTGCACTCAACAGCATGAGCTGGTCTATTATATTCGACTTTCTGTAACTTGACTAGAATAATTGTGGTTGCGTTTCCGATCTTACTGTCTTTAATTTTCCTCTTGGGCGGGTTAATTTCACAAAACGTGACATAAAAGGATACAGCCAATCCTTTGTCACACCAGCTGAGGGCTTCTTCGTGATGTCCCAGCTTCACACAAGCATTCGCCGCTTTTAAGAGATATAAATAACAGATGTCAAAGTCGGAACAGTGTCTGTGGTCACGGTAAATCCTGATTAACATGTTAGTCAAATCAAAGTAGGAGACATGCAGTATTCAGGAACAGTTAAACACGGTGAAAATTCCTTCAGCATACAGTTATAAAAAATAAAACGAAGATTGATTATGCGTAACTACAATAACTATCATTAACAGAGAGATCACAACCAATTACACACTAAAGACTAAAGCTGCTTTTCCACTCAAATTGTGGCGACGCATTTTACGTTTAAAATCGTTTTAAGGGCGCTGCAAATCGAAAAGCATGGATAGGGTTTTCCACGACCCACCTCCACTAAAAGAGAAACTTTTGTTTAAATAATTGGTATGGGGCAGTGGAAGAGCCACTTTATTTTCAGTATTCCTTAATCGATAAGAGGTGATGTGGTCTCGAGACTCAAATCTATAGATCTCAGATACTCAGGGACAAAGAAACAGCGAAGGAAAGAGGGAAGAAGAGAGAGAAGAAGGAAGGGAAGGAAGGGAGGAAGGGAAAGGAGGAAAGAAGGGAGGGAGGGAAGGGAGAGAAGAAGGGAGGGAGGGAGAGAAGAAAAGAGGGAGGGGAGGAAAGGAGGGAGAGAAGAAGGGAGGGAGGGGAGGGAAACCTAAAATTGGTTGAATGCTCCAGCTATCGATTAAGGGGCAGACTCACAGTAGAGTCATTTCCTTGAAGTGTGCGCTCTCTAAGGACCACTCTGGTTATTCCAATTGAAGGCCTCGGAGCATAACCATCCTATGTCGAATTTTGGGTTGTTTTTCGATTTTGCTTGGATTTGTCTGAATTTCTGCATGTGAACTGCAATTCGATGGAAACACATTGTATGGTATTTCTTTGACTGATTCATCCAGAATCCAGAAATGCATTTTTTCGTACGTACACCAAGAAACCAACCTTCCATGGGAGTGGTTTGCAAGTTGCATTACATCTTCTTAGTAAGAAAAAATGCATTTCTCTATTCTGGATGAATCAGTCAAAAAAATACCATACAATGTGTTTCCATCGAATTGCAGTTCACATGCAGAAATTCAGACAAATCCAAGCAAAATCGAAAAACGACTCAAAATTCGACATAGGATGGTTATGCTCCGAGCCCTTCAATTGCTGTTTAGGGATAAGTGCATGAATATGTGGAATAAGACGACTAAAGGAACACAACTTCCGAGAGTGGAATTTACTCTTGGAGAATGTCATGATAACTGAGTGTTTGAACCTGGCTTCCGGTAGTACATCACTGGCATGGTAAGAGCTGCATGGTAAGAGCTGGGGTTTTCGTCTTTACCTTTATTTGATGACCCTGTAATGAGCACAATATAAAGCCACCAGGATTTCAAACTGGCGGTGGCCAAGGAAAAAGAGCCAGAGTGCTTATATTTTTTCTCTGTGAATGTTTTAAGCATTCTCTCGACACTCCTCTGCCCCGCTTGCTAGTGAAGGGTTCCCCGTAAACCGCGATCCTTGGCAGGTGATCCGCCGCTCCCATGGTGGTAACTCGACCAGCTAACCTTAGGTACGGAGAACCATTTCGCATCGCCATTGCATCCGCAGACTACAGTACCTCTAAAGAATTCCGAGCGTATTTAAAGTAAGACCTGAGTTGTAAGTCAATGACGGTTATGACCAGACAGAACACCTCACCTTTTTCCATGGGTTTGATAAGGTTTGGTAACAGGTCAGTTGCAGCTTTTGCATCGTCTATTGTATCTTGATAATTGCCTAAAAAAGATTAAGTAGCAGTACGCGTAATAACTAGGATATTATCTCTTGTTTCTGACGAAATTTAAAAGAAGACTTCATTGTCAACAGTTTAACATCGATTTTCTTCAGGATATAACTTCTTTTTAATGTACCATACCTTGAAAAAAATTAGCTGTTGCCCTGTTGCTGTACATCTTGGCGTTGAGCTCGTCATCCTTGCAGTTCACTTTCAAGCCTTCCGTGTAGAAGTGTATAGCATTGTAATAGTCTTTCTTCCGGTAACTCTCATTCCCATCATCTTTGTACACCTCCGCTATTGCTATAAAAAAAACAAAAGAGCATGAAAATAAACTGGTTATGCAACGCTTAACAGTGGTACACCACGACAAATCCAACGATTCTTTTGTATCTCCTTGGAATTGGTCAAGTACATCATGTATGTATAACAAGAAAATGCTAGTGACAAGTGAAATATTCAATGCTATACCACAAGAACGAAGCGACCAAAGCCCAGTGCAAGATGGGAAGGTCGAGAGGTCAATACCAACTAATATACAACGGCAGAACACAGTATTTGCTGTGGCATGGTATAAATAAAATTGATACACAACTTTTGCGAAATATGACCTGACATTATAAGAATCCTCAAGTTGACAACAAAAGAACCCAACTATTTTACACGATCCTTTTACTTTGTTTCAGTTTAATGATCACAAAGAACAAACTAGTTTGGACCGCATGGGTGGATGTCATTTTCAAGCTTATTACAAAATAATAGCACCATGTATCCTCATTTCTAACTCGGGGTAAAGTTAGGAAACTACACTCACAAACGCAAACTAAGACTTCACATTTATCATGCTTTACTGAATTTGAAATATGCTTTGGACAATATCACAAACCTTGAAGAAATGAACTAACAAACACGAGGCAGTTCTCACGCTTGTTGTTCAGTCTAAAACCTCATTTGGGACACTTTCAGCATGATTCATTTTGCATTTATGCATGTAGCAAAACTCTGTCATGAATTACTTCTGTATTTATCTGGAAACCTATTCTCACCTTTAAGAGTCTCACTGTCAAAATCCTGTAAACCTCCTTCGGTCATGACGTCACCTTCTTGTTTGGCTTCCTCTGCACTACCCGCCATGAATGACTGGAAATTGACAAACGTGCTCGGTCTTAATGCCGGCAAAGAAACTAACTGTCAATCACTCTTACATTTCATTTCAAAATGATAGCACCTACTATAACAATACTACAAAATAATCACCATCTTGTCACCTTTTATTTTAATTCGAAGAAAGCAACCAGCATCTTATTTTTCTCAGCAAAGTCTGCATAGGATCAAAATTTGTTTCCTACCTTCCTTCGTTCCAAATCTCCTTTCTTCTGTTAATATAACCTTGAAATCATTCCAAGGAAACTAAGGTCTCTCTAAGCACCTCTGGTGAAACTACTTCCTGTTTACAAACAGTTAAACGATATCTAGAAGAAAACAAAGAAAATCATGGTCGATTGATGACATGATAACCTACTACTACTATTGTAAAGTCCTATGTTTTACCGCTCAAAATACAATGAAATAGAGAGTATTGCAAAATGGATTTGAAAACAATTAGCGAAAAGATACAACGTTTCCAAGTCAACTTGACTTCATTTTCAGTGTTAAAAAAAACATAACGGTCGTATTTCTCGTCAGCCAACGAATTAGTGCGCACGTGGTAAAATGCGAATTGTGAGTCCGCAATGATGCTATGATTTTTTTATTATACTCCCAGTTCTCTCCGGGTTTTACTTCGGAAATCCCAGGTAAGGCGCTCTCTGGCTCCCTGCCATTCCTTCTTCACTTCCCAAGACTGTGGAGAAAGACAACTAACAGAGAGACGCAAGGGAAGATCTTGAAGCCAAGGGGCATAGTTGAAGTGACACCCTTGATTCCAGTCAGCTTGATTTGATTGTTAATATCACGGGGTTGGTTTATAGGGAGCTTAACGGTACAAAACAATAGGTCAATAAGCAAAGTGATCACTTTGCACTTGTGTTTTATGCACATGTCATCGGCTTCCCCGTGGGGTCGACCCCCGGGCCTACCAGGGAGATATGTGGGGGAATACAAGGAGATGGGTGGGATTCTTTGCCGAAGGGTAGGGGGGGGGGATTCACAAGTTTGAAAAGGATGTCACGGGGATTTTCAGGTGTGAGACACCTGACCCAGGAGACTTTGTCTTGAGAGATTCCCCGAGCCCCCAGGGTAATTTCTTACATTTGCTTGACTGATTTTACAATCCCCCTGATTAGCCCGGGGGTCGACCCCACGGGGAAGCCGATGACATGTGCATATCTCTGTTGTCTTTGGGCAGACAGAGTCGCCTGCGCCATTCAAGCTCCTACCCTGAAAGTACTCACGTTCACGGGCAGTCACGCAGTCACGCAGTCACGCTCACTTTTCAAAGAATCGACGGAAGTGCAAACAAACTTTTGCCGATGTGAATTATATGAATATGCCTGCCTCACTCAGCCCCGATCAAGCAAAATGTCTCAAACTTAAGATGAAGCTTAAATTACTGACAATCATGAATTTCGCTTCAATAATTCTACTTGAAATTTCCACAACTGAGCCGAATAAACTGTGACACAACAAAGATCACAAATGATGATTCATAGGCAGCGAAGGAAACCGAAACTCTCCGGTTTGTGATTGATAGCTTTTTTCATTCAACCTCTAACTATCATTAGTTTCGACTGCACTATAAGAAACAACAAAAAGTACAGCTCCTCAATTGATATGCTTACCGAAATTATGGTGAAATCACTGACAAAGTTTGTTGAATCGAAAACTCAGAAAACTGCAGTGTAGGCGTCAGTATCAGATAAACTTTTCGTTTTCCCAGATTTCCTTCTTAAAAATTTACCTTTCTCAAAGTTCATTAACAACGTTTAAAGTCAATTGCTCGACACTACTTTCGAAAAACAAGAATCGTTCTAGAAGAGAAAATGACCTAAGTCGATTCGACTCAGAAACGACACCGGCATCATTGACTTTTACAGCTGCTCAAAATTGTTGTTAGATATTTAGTTTTTGGGGTTTTCGCTGTTACAAAAACCATGCACAAGCCTATCTGAAGTATATAACGCCAAATGAGCTTGTTACATATTGAATTAGCAAACAAATTTCATGTGCTTACCTTTTATTTGGAGCTGTGAACACCGCGCACAGCTTAAATTACTAATGTGTCGTTACGCCTCACCGGAACTTGAAATATGAATAATTAATTTGGGTTTTTTCCCGTCATTTCCAGAAAGGTCACCGGAAATTGAAAGGCTTCCAAAAAAATCGCTGATTTATGAAGCAAGGTCATCTAAAATATATTTAGGTTATGAGAAGTTGCAAGTGTGTCGTGCGCCAAATGAGACATAAAAGATGAGCACTTTTGTGATAAGTCATTCTTTGGAATATGTAAACGAATGCAATGAAAATGCAACGAATTCAACAAAGTTAAAGTTACATGCACCAGGTCCGTGATAAAGTTTAAAAGTACACTGGGTACCAAATTGCGTGGCATCGAGGGAAAGCCATCAGAAGCGTGCTGATAGAGTGCAGAGCATTGTGCAAAATGTCGTGGAGAATGTAGCAAATAACCTTCAGTTTCGTGTGGATAAGACTTCGAATTCGAACCTCAGTCACAAACGCAAGTTCATTATCACGACTTCAGGCACGGTCGCCATTCGGCTTGAGTAGTTGCGCGCAAATTTCACAATCATTTTTCTTACTTTTTTCTCAGCCATGTGTCCACGTCTTTTGACTTGTTGTTGCTTTCCCGGTTCTCCGGACCCTATAGTAAACGCCATTTTTTTTTTTATCCCCGCTCCTGCCCCCTCAGAAATGCAGTACTTTGCCGTTTTCCACATATGCTGTTAATAATTCCTTTGCAAACTGCATTTCACCCCTTTAGATGTTTTTTTTTTTCTGTTCTCACCTCTCATAAATGTCTTAAACGCACTTTCCCGAGGCTCCGCTCCGCCTGATAGTCGACCAGAAAGCGAGGGTTTATCCGCTTATCGACAAGAGAGAACATGTACAGCGCATTTAAAATTGTTGCTGCTGGTCGAGAATATCCATTGCGTGCAGGAGGGAAATCACGAGATAGGATAGTTGTTAGTACGTTTCAATAATGCAAAAACCGCAACCACGCCCTTGCAAGGGGAGGAGGTCTTATGACAAACGCTGTCCTCCCCCCAAAAAAGGATTAACTATGACGTCAACACTTTTAGCGGCGGAGGGTATTGTCTACCTTTGAAATCCTTTTTGGAGTGACTTAGGTTCGTCTAGTAAAGTGGAACCCTTCATTATAGAGTATCTTATTGTTGTTCTGTAAAAGGAGTTGGGCGATTTCCTGGAACTGAAGAGAGAGGAGATGGCTGGAAGAGGAGAAAACAGAGATCCCGATTGAGCCTAGGGAACTTCTGATCAGTATCACAATCCAACTGTACGCACTTAAAACGTTTTATTAAAAACTATCTTATCACTGTATTACAGTAATGAAAAGCTAGCTTTTCTTGAAAATAAACTTTCAAGCTTTAGAAAGAGCCCAAAGGTCAGTTCTGTTTGCAATTTTAAACGTGTGTTTACATAACGGTCAGTTCGATCAGTCTAGAAGCATTTGCGGTGCACGATGGATGGACCAGATTCGTCATACTCCTGCTTGGAGATCCACATCTGTTGGAAGGTGGACAGCGAGGCTAAGATTGATCCTCCGATCCATACAGAGTATTTACGCTCGGGTGGAGCAATGATCTTGATCTTCATCGTGGGTGGGGCCAGAGCAGTGATTTCTTTCTGCATTCTGTCAGCGATTCCGGGGAACATGGTAGAGCCACCAGACAGCACCGTGTTGGCATACAAATCTTTACGGATGTCCACATCGCATTTCATGATCGAGTTGTAGGTGGTCTCGTGGATGCCAGCGGATTCCATACCGAGGAAGGAAGGCTGGAACATGGCCTCAGGGGCACGGAATCTCTCATTACCGATGGTGATAACCTGTCCATCAGGGAGCTCGTAGCTCTTCTCCAAGCTGGAGCTTGAGGCTGCAGTTTGCATTTCTTGTTCGAAGTCCAGAGCGACATAGCAGAGCTTCTCTTTGATGTCACGCACAATCTCACGCTCAGCGGTTGTGGTGAAAGAGTAGCCACGCTCGGTCAGAATTTTCATGAGGTAGTCGGTCAAGTCCCTGCCTGCCAAGTCGAGACGAAGGATGGCATGGGGCAGAGCATAACCCTCATAGATGGGAACTGTGTGACTCACACCATCACCACTGTCAAAGACGATACCAGTGGTACGACCAGAAGCGTACAGAGACAGCACAGCCTGGATGGCGACATACATGGCTGGAGAGTTGAAGGTCTCGAACATGATCTAAAGGAAAACGGAGAGAACTGTATTAGATCAAAGGAAAACTACAGACCATTTATCCCGCAATGCACTGAACCATTACACCATTAATAAATTCCTATCGGGTGTGGAGATAGATGTATCTAACCCTTAAAGTGAATGGAAATCTATTGTGAGACTAATAAAATTGAAGCTATTGTGTATACAAGTTTCTCTGTTGTATTATTAACTCTGCTTCAAAGATCTACAGTGGATCTAAATCTTCAATCTGATGCATGTACAACATTTTGAAAAAGCGGTATTTTATTCGTGTTAAGCACTGGGCATTCAATTATCCTTACAGATCAGTAGGTAAGGATGTGTATATATTTATTATTAATGATAATGTTTATTAAAAACCTGTGAAAAGCGGTTGTTGCAATTTTAATACAGCTTTTTTTGAAAGGGTTGTCCTAAAGAAAAGAAAAGCATACGCGACAATACCTAAAGGCATGATGGGTAGGGATAGGTTCAGAGTTTACAGCATTTCGGCGCGATGGAAGGAGATCGTGTGAATTAAAATTAGCACGCTCTGAAAAAGCATAACAAAAGAAGGTTATAAATGGTCCCTAATTCTGCGCCAGAAGCTTCACTTCTGCTCTTGTACCGATAAGGCTGTATCCACGACAGAGCAGTAAACATGAACAAAATATTCATAAATTAATGAAAACATCCGGCGTTGAACTTATTTACATTTTCAGTCGGAAAATTGTAATTGACGGGCTACCAATAAATCCTTTTCAAACCTTTTTTCGGTTAAAACGATTTCTATTCAAATGTAGCAAAACGCTAGAAATACGGCCACGATTGATCCTGTCTGTTCTTGAATTTCGTGTGCGGTCTCTGCATGTGTTCCATCTGGACGTGACAGTACTGCTTCCAGTACTGCAACGAAAACTTCGTATCAAAATCTAACTTCTCGTTTTTGTAACGCCTTAGCCATTATTTTGGAAAATACTGGCGAACTATTCAGGGACTGATTTTTATGAACAGCGTAAAAGTAAGGAAAAAGAAATAAAACTTTACAGTCATGCGCTCACGTTCTCGAGAAAACCTAAAATTTGGTCAGTTCACGTTGTTGTTTTGCAGAGGACGGCAAAGAAATGTACCAAAATGCTAAACGCACGTGCAGAGCGATTGTTTTCGCTCATTAAGGCTATTGTTTTGTTCATTCTCGTTGCCGTCCTCGTTGCACGTGCGGTTGCATAATAACTATTTATTGGTCGTTGAAAATTTTCTGCCTTTACTTCCCCAGTATTAAGGAATTTTAACACAGCGCTGGAATGTTTTGGGTGTCATGTACAGAGTAGCTGCTCCTTCGCCTCTACTCTTTCATCTATATTGCACGCGATCGCAGGTCTTTACTGTATGGTCTGAGCATCGCCAGTTCTGGACGTTTGAAAAGAATATTCAGTGTCCCAGACTACCTTGCGGGATTGTCGCGTATGCTTTTTGACTTCCTCAGGACAACATTTCCCAAAACAGCTGTATACGCCTTGGAACAGCGGAATAGATGCTACAAATGTCTCTGCACGTATTTATCGGCTGAAAGATGGTCTAATTACGCGAAAAATATTGCAAATAAATCAAAGCTTTTCGGTGTTTACCTCTGTTTAACAAGTTTACGAGGTTTTCTTCAGGCTGTCATGAGCTATATTGTTTAACATGTTTTGGTTTCTTTGTGTTAAGAAGTTCGTGAGTTTCACTTGTTAAGATTACACCCGAAGTCTGCAGCGTTGGTGAACAAGTATACAATTACGCGACAGTCAGTAATGTTCGACTTTCTTATGCGGCCTATATGAAAAGCAAACTTTCCATTTTCGCGCTGTTGTTTTTAATGAAAATGCTATCAGACATCTCTTAAAAAGGGGCGCGCCCTGTATGTATATAAAACCGTTCATGTAAACAATATAATCAGCTACAAAACCGGCCTTCTCAACAGGAAAAGGCCAGTACTCAGTTCGAGTCAATTTTTACTTTCTTTTAGAGCGAGTAAATTCAACGCAGATTTTAGCTTTGTGCCACAAAAGATCTATTCGGACGTCGAAATTTCTGGGAACTTTGGACTGTGGAAATCAATTTAGGTTTTTTAAATTAGTTATTATTCATTGGCATTCCACTTCGCCGCGTTTTGAGAGCACTTCTGACCAATCACGGTAAAACATCACCTTATATGGAATTGTTAGTCTGTTGAGGGCTGTGTGCATAAATTAAAGAATTCAAGTTGTCAAAAGGAGCCCAATTATTGCTTTATAAGCTAAGCAATATTAATCTTAGCGTTCCTGTTATGCAAGATTTAGAGAGCACGTTTTCATTAATTCGAATAGGCTGGAACTTTCTTATTGCACGAAACTGTTGCAGGTTGCTTGAAATTTTTTAAACGCTGCGCTGGTGCAATACCGAGGCTTCAAACTGCGATATTAAACCCCTTGAGCATTTCCGTTTCGCATGGGTTTTCGAGGCCAAAACAGAAAACCGGAATTAATTCAAGTATTGGTCGCGCACCGTTAATACTTGGGGTCGTTAGAAAACGCAAAAAGTTTTATTTCGCAACGTCTAGGACCGAAACGGCCTTGGCGAGCTGCGTACTCGATTCGCGAGATACAAATTTACGTGCTTGCGAGAGATTAAAATTTAGTTAACTTCCAAATATTTTCAATATTCAGTTGGAAGAGGGAAATCAAAATTGATTAACGCTTTGCAGAAAAATAGAAAGTCTACAACACATGAAAATTGCGAACCTGTGTCATCTTTTCCCTGTTGGCTTTGGGGTTGAGTGGAGCCTCTGTCAACAGAACTGGGTGTTCCTCGGGCGCTACACGAAGCTCATTGTAGAAGGTGTGATGCCAGATCTGAAATGGCACATGTAATGTTAATCGTTAGCTGGAAAGCTTGGTAAAAATAATGCTCGTTGCTTAAAGACTAAACCTACCTTTTCCATGTCGTCCCAGTTTGTAACAATGCCATGTTCGATGGGGTATTTTAGCGTGAGAATACCTCTTTTGCTCTGAGCTTCGTCGCCGACGTACGAGTCTTTCTGACCCATACCAACCATCACGCCCTGATGCCTTGGACGACCAACGATGGAGGGAAACACTGCACGCGGCGCGTCGTCTCCGGCAAAACCGGCTTTGCACATACCGGAGCCATTGTCAATAACCAACGCGGCAACGTCTTCATCAGCCATTTTGTAATGGAAAGTTTTTAAAGAAGGCGAATAAAGTCAAAACTACGACCGAACTGTGTCTGAGCTCTGGGCTTATGGTAATGTCTGTGGGCTGTGCCGCAGTTTAAATAATCCAAAGTACTCGTGCTAGCTTCTGATTGGCTGAAATTTGTTAGCCTGCTCTACATGTTTATTCAGTGAAACCGGGCGGAAAGCGAGAAATTTGCGTGTCTCCACGCTTGCTAAACTATTTTTGCGCTATTTTAAACAATCAAATTAATTTCACTTCATTGGCGTCTTAGGTGCAAAATTTAGGAACAAATAGGTGATAATATTGGTGTTTCGTTAGAAAGTGTTAGCTGTGTTTTCTGCCCTTAAGCAAGTGAGACTTCATGGCCTTATATGGGCATGTTTAGAGTGTTGTTTGGATCTCAGCGTCATGTTCTCATGAATTCTTAGGTGTTGCGAGACAAAAACAATTTACTCCCTTTGTCTGCGCAGTTTGCGAGTGTTGTTATCTCTACAAAGTTATGAATATCAGTCGTCAATCATTTTAAACGGCGCTACTTGATGCATGATTTATCGGAACTGTACTTATTACAAGTAAATAGGCTTAATCTTATTTCAGATTTCATCGTAATGGCAGACCAACATCCAAATTCTCCCTAACATTTTCACTGCCCTGCCAAGAAGAGAGACTAGAAATTAGTAACGGAAATAATCAACTTCATCTTTATCATTATAAGCGTAGCAGTCTGAAAGGAACTTGAAATCTGTCAGCCATCTTATCCATCGCAAAGAACAGGAAATCGATGTACTTGACTGGGTTATCTTTTATATCAAAATAGCGTGCGCAGTTGCTGTTTTATTTTTTACTGTTCATAAATCTAAGTACTTTTGCTATGATAGCTCCATAAATTAATTTCACCTTTGGAGGGATAAAATCGAGCGAATCGAGACGAAGTAGACTGGTAGGTATTGATTTGTGACCCCGGAGGGGGGATACTCCCAGAAAAATTGGGTAGAGGTGTGCGGCCCGCTTCAGACCAAAATCTGCGATTTTCCGTACCCTATTTCAGACCCGACCAAAAATTCGATACCCTATTTCAGACCAAAATGGTCAAAATCGATACCCTAATTCAGACCTAAACGGCTAAAAAGCCATACCCTTTGGGGCCGCACATACCCATATAGCCCATTTGAGGGAGAACCTCCACCCCCCCCCCCCCCCCCGGGTTTGTGACACTTGAATTAAAGCGATCACAAACTTGGGCAAATGTTACGTTCAAAACTTCAGTCTCTCCCATTTCCACCCAAAGACCGAGCGGATACGGTTGCAGACAACTTTGTTCGGCCACAATATTGTACTTTTTTTACACGTAGACCATCTTTTAGTGTGAAATCACCAGTACTTGTGAAAGGACTCCGAAAGTTAATGAGGCCTTCGAGTTAACAGGGGTACCCAACGAGTCAAATCAACCAAAGGCTGTAGAAAGGCATTTTTAAGTACCTTTTGGTGTTTGATCATAAGCTAGAAGTTCATCTGTTCGGATTCCCTAGCTGAAATTTTCATTGCCCGAAAATGTTAGGGAATAGAATCTCTTTGAGAAAATGCAAGCTGAAAAAAACTTTCCACGCACTTTGTAGGGAACTATTTTCTTTCCGAAAATGCTATTTGACGTTTTTGACTGCCAAAAAACAGCAATTACGACCTTTTCGAAAACCCCATGGGCTATGATTTCCCAATTGCGAATCTTTTAGGCCACGTTTAAGTTACGAAAATCCGAGTGCACTCTTTAATCGACGGCGAAAGCACAAGGCCAATTGCCCTCTACCGAACAGATATCTACCGAAAATTGTCTTTGGGTGCCCCTGAGTTAACTGTTGTCGACAGAAGCGTATAGTTGCGAATAAATGAGAGGGGAGACTGCCAAAACAGCATTCTTAGAGATGGTGCGCCTACGATAAAAATAACTGCCCCTCGTTATCTTTAATTTACGTACAGAGGAAAGCGTCGCAAAAGGCAATTATTCCATAATTCCACAGCAAAAATTATTTACAGTGTCCCCGATTAGTAAGCCTATTGTAGGCTAGCTAGAAGATTGACACTGAAACAAAGTTGTTGTTGTTGTTGTTGTTGTTGTTGTTGTTGTTGTTATTATTATTATTATTATTATTATTATTATTGTTGCTGTTATTATTATTACCATCATCATCTCATTCTCAGATACTGTCCAAAGTCCCCCACCACGCCAATGTTTGTTTGTTTGTTTCAGACCGCTGCTCAAGGAAAGCGTGGACTCATGTATGACTGCGCGGAATTCCCTGGTAGCTAGTCGAAAATGAATGCAATGCCGAGAGACTGTTTGTGGCGGAAAATTCGTTGTTTTATGAGGAAATAGGTAAGTTTCGTGAAAGTTTCCCTTCCTTGGCTTTGTTTCTGAACCAGATGGATGCAATGGTTCTTGTTGCACCTAAATTTGCCTCCCAAATTTGAGCGAGAATTTAAAAATCTTAATTGCGCGAATTATCGGCCACTTTTAATGATTTTTAGTTCAAGTAAGCTTACCATTAAAAGTTATGATTATCTTGAACAGGGTTGTCATTAAGGATTTTAGAGGCCAGGGATTTTCTCTGGATATTTTGTGTTCGATCCCTGCCTGCTTTGACAGAAAAACAGCATTAGATATATTGACTTACATGTGTCACAACGTCCTCACTTGGAACTCCCATACTAAGAGCCTGTTTATATGAGGTTTTCCAGCCTGGTTAGGTGGGCTGATCCCCTTTCCCGGGCTGGCTCGGCTCATGCCTAATTTCTTCATGAAATGGCAGGTCAGCCCGTCTTCTCACATAAACACAACCAAAATTTTATGAAGAAATAAGAAAGGAGCCAGGCCAGCCGGCCTAACTGGGCTTGAAAACCACATATAAACAGGCCCAAAGCCTATGTCGCTGCATTTTTACACACCAATCTATTTAAGACTTTTTTCCTGCGAAAAAGGGCAACAATGACGGCAACAGGAACAAGAGCACCGCAAAACAATAAGTTTACAGACAAAATACTCGGTACATGCCCCCTATTATTTGACGATAGTTTTGATAAATTGCAAACGGACTGCATTATTTGTCTCAAACTTTCAAATTAAAATTGATTATTTTAATCATCCAACCATAGTCTGAGTGTGACCTCATCTGAAATGGTGATTGTTGATTGGTTTATTTCTCACTCTTTATGTGGTGTTCATGTCCAGACCACACTGTTAAAACCTATGATACTGGATAAGCTACTGCCCTCTGTTGAAAAAAGGCCTTTCGGTGACTATTTGCAGCTTGCCAGATTTGAGCATATTTTTCTTGGGAGGAAGTACATTGAAAAACATGCCACTTGATCAAATTATGCAATTGACATTTGACCTTTCATGCCAGAGGTGTTGCTTGGATGATTTTCCCTGGCAACCTGGATATATCCATTCCAAAAATTGGTCATGTTTTTCAACAAGAAAAAATTCTATGAAAACCATGTGAAATGACTGAGAAAATGACAAACAACTGACAAAGACTCAAAATGGGACCAAACTTCACATGTGAACACCGCATGAAGTCTTCGACCAAAACCAATCAATAATGAGCACAAACAATGGCAGTGCATGCGCAAATACTTGTGATATCATCGGAGCTCCCTTGGGAGTCTCATATTTGCAGTAAATTCAATCTAAACATAAACTGCAGTAGTCTGAAAATACTGTGACAGGAGTATAGGGCAGTTGTACCCTCCTAGTGATAGGCCCCTGGCATAGTAGACATGTCATCGGCTTCCCTCTGGGGCCAACCAGGGAGATATCTGGAGAAATACAAGAAGATGGTTAGGATTCATTTTCCGAGGGTAGGGGAAAATCTCAACACTGTTTTACAATCAAAAATTAGGGGGTGAGGGTATTCACAAGTTTGTAAAGGATGTCAGCCTGGGGATTTCCTGCGGAGAGAACTTCACCAGGGAACTTTGTCTTGCAAGATTCCCCAACCCCCCTGGGAAATTGCTCAAGTTTGCTTTCAAGACTGTTTTGACCAACCCCCACGAGGAAGCCAATGATACGTGCATATCCCTACCGTATTTCTTTTGCATCAAAACTGTTTTGCTGAGGTTGTTTTTCGGTGATAATTACATAAAGCTAAATAAGGGCTGTTTTGAAGAGTTCATAGTCTGTTGCCAAGAACGTTGTTGTTCATTGTACAATGTACCAGCTGCATGAACCTGGAGAGCAGGCCGTGAGAGCCCAGATGGACATGTGCATTTTCCATAATTGAATGGCTGGGGGCATAAACGACCTATGTTGAGTTTTAGGTCATTTTTTGAATTTTGCTCGGATATGTTAAAATTCTTGCATGTGAAATGCATTTAAGCAATTTGATTGAAAAACAATTTTGTTCAGTATTTTTTTTTCAGTAATTTATGTTTCATTTTGTTCGTAGTTTTTGCCCCAGCTTTTCAATTATTGCAGCCCAGCTGAACAAATGTGTTTTCTTCTACTGAAGAGAAATAAACCTGCAATGACAAATTGTTTCAGTTGTTGTTATATGTTTTTAAAATATTCCAAGTTAATAGTGTTAATTTATTGCCAGTACACTGTCCAACATGTTTAGCCACAGGAAGACTCAACAAAAAAATGTACCAGTAATTATAATAATAATAACATTATTAAAATATTAATTAATATTTAAAAAATGATTTCAAGATAATATTTCTAAATTTTGTTTTAAAACACTAACTTAAACAGTAGTTAACATAAAGCCTGATAAAATTCAGGCTTGTATGGGAATCAAACCCATGACCTCTGCACTTCCAGTACAGTGGTCATCATTTGGTTGCCCAGTTGTTTGATACAAAAGATTTTCTGCTTCATTTGCTTCGATGATAATAGCTACAACCAACCTGCATTGTGAAATCCAAAAAGGTGAAAAATTATAGGCATACGTTAATGAATACGATACCTAATTTTGTGTTCACTTAAATGTTATTTCCATGTTTTAAACTATACATTTTGGAATCTAGTAATAATTACTAGATTCCAAAATGTATAGTTTCATTTAGGGGCACTTTGTTGTAAGACTTTGGAGGTTCCATTTTTCCAACTATCATGCATATAAGTTCTGTTTCTCTCTCTGTCCAGGTAAACCTGGTGATGACCAACATGTCAGTGATGGACTGAAAACCAAACAGTGGACTTAATTATAAGTATGTCTACTACATTTTTAGGAAAAAGCAGAAAAAAACCCCCATTTTGGAATACATAGTATCTTCAATAGCCCATTTTACATTTGTGTGTTTAGTGACCTGGCCTTTGAATGAAATTGAGGCTGGAGGTGACCTTGTTTTGGTACAAACCTCTCTGTCTTTCTGATGCAAATGTGGACTAGTTATAGCATAAGAACAACACGATGATTTAAATGAGAAAAGCATTGAGGTCTGTATCAAAACAAGATCACAGCCTCACTTCCATTCATAAGCCAGGTTACTGAGCATGTAATTGTGAATTAAATGGGTTATTTTTGTGATTTATTTTAAAGGAAAATAAGTTGCAGTAAGTGTTGAAACCAAATGTTTTTACTTTCTTGGAACGTCACTGTCAAGAGCAAAGAAGGAAAATGTTATAAATATCGATATAAATATGATTAGTTATCCACTCTATGATATAGGAAATAAGTAGCAATTCAAGTTAAATTAGATCCCATTTTATATCAATTATTTAATTAATTATTTTTTTCCTATAGATTTTAAGTAATTTTTATTTACATTATTAACATAAGATTAAATTATTTTATACATTTTAAGTTATTTTATCTCTTTGATGCTAAAGCATTGAAAAGTAATAAAATAGATGTGGATGTAGTACAGTAAATTTTCGATTTTTATTTTTCGATAAAAATAAACTTTTTACTGTGATCTTTCAAACGTTCAAACAAGTCTAAAATAGTGAGTACTGGCATTTGTCAAGAAATTGGGACATAACCTATTTGCACGGGATGCAATTAATTGCAGTTTTTATCAATTTGTAAGTTTGTCTTACATATATATAGCACTTTTTAACCTTTTGTATATTTAATCTTTATAGGACCTTTCTGAAAACCACGTTATGTGATAGAAGCATCCTAATAAAGATTGTTATTATTTAAAAGCTGACAGGATTAATTGATGTGAGTACATCCAAATGAAGCAATTTTCACTGGATGTGTTGGATGTGAAAATGTCATTTTGTGTGATGAAGGTTGTGTACTTCTTAAGTTTTTCCTATTGATAATGATTGGTCAGGCAAACTTAGTCAAAGCTGGAGAATGTACCAAAAAGATTAAAGAGCACGAGGACGAGGAGTTTGTGTGGAGATAAAATTGAGTGGAAATTTCTGCAGTAGCTGACCAGAAGAAACGTTGGTGCAAATTGATTGGTTGGTGTAGAGGTGTTTCATGGAGCCAGTGTTTGTGCAGTGAAGATATTTTCAATGAAGCACTGTTTTCACAAATAAAGTAATATTTTTGTCTTGAAGGGGGCACTTTTTAGCATTGCAATAAAGTGCGATTTGTTCCATTTCAATCAAATTTGGACAGTCACTAGATTAACTTATCTTCAATCAAAAACTTTTGGGGAATTAGATAATTCAAAAACCTTTCTCACTGAGAGCCATTTCCATATGATTGCTCTTACTATCTCTTTTTGAGTGAACTGAAAACAGTTTGTAACTTTTAAATGCAATCAAATAAAAGAGAACCCCAAAACGTTTTTTTAGTACACGTCTGAATTCCATACTTTCAGAAAAATATCAAATTCCTGAAATACAAAAATCCCATTTACTTTTAGCTTTAGGTTTCCAAGTTTAGACTCCACAAAAAACTCGCTAATTCCTGTTCTCACAAAATTAATGAAATATTCAAATAGCTAGTTTTCTATTAGCTGTAATTTGATATGGCTTTATGGTATCTGGTCTGTAATTGGGAACTGCTATAGCCCTTCGACAAGAGACACCCCTGAAGGTACACAGTAACCTTATGGGCCTGCAGAAATGTGTTTTCCTCAGGTGTTTTGTGCTATATCCCCAGTTACTTTGGTAGAAAAACAGTATTTTTAGCAAAATTGCTAGTAATCTTGCAATCTGCTTGGCTAACTATCCATTGTCAATAAGAGTCTGGACAACGCTGCTCGTGTTAACGTGTCATGCGATGCCTTTTCATTTTCTTTGATGTTGATATCATGGTAAAAATCAAATGGAATGTCAGGTTTAGCTTTGTTTGTACTCTTATTGACAACCATATTCGTCATCACAGTGGTCAAGATCATTGTCAATATTTCATAAGGGTTAACACTCAGACAACACTGAACCACATTTGATTTTTTAAACTGACTACACCACAACAGCCGGAATTCCTGGCTACTTTTTGTATTTCACCACCTTCAGAAATTAGTGGCAACCCTGGTGGCATATCTTTTCAGTAATACTCTATTAATTTTCTCACCCGTTTTGCTTATGATATCACAACAACAAGGACAAACATTCTACTGTAATCTAATCATACGTGATAAAACCTAATTGAAACAATTAATGCAAAATCTTATTTTAAGTTACACCAGTTCACATTAAACTAAGGCAGAATGGTTTAAGTTTTATCAGGCTACAGAAACTCCATCGAATATCCTCTTGTGGAAGTTGTTTTAAGCAGAAGAAACATCTGCCTTCTCACTCGGTGTCTGGCCTGCGAGCAAGCTCTCTCGGGGGTGGGGGGTGGGGGGTGGAAGGGGTGGAAGAAGGGAAAAATGGAAAGAGAGCTCTCCTTCTCTCCTTTCCTCCCCCACCCCCTACCCCAGAGAGAGCTTGCTCGCAGGCTAACTGCTGCATAGCCAATGAAAGAAATGTGCCTTGAAATGCACACTGAGGCAACCTCCATATAAAGAAAAGCAAAACATACAAGCTGTACAAAAAGCTGTTAAAAGAGAGTCAGAGTTTGTCTTCCTGGTAGACGTTTGTAAGCTGAATGTGAATTTTGACTGTTCTTTTCGATATGATTAAAATTTTGGATATGTCAGTAACCAATATGATTATTTTGGATATGTACATGTAACTGTAATAAATGTCGAATTTGAATTGGAAGTAAGACTTGTGTGTGGTTTATGTGAAGATATCTACAGCATTGGAATTGCATTCAAAGCATTTTTCAGACTCCATCATCCTTATGATTAAGCCATTGAGTAAAACCATAAAGTTCTGCCACTATAATACCTGTGATATATTGCCCAAGTCTAGAGTGCTCAAACCATACTCTATTTCAGACCAAAATGGTCAAAACGGATACCCTATTTGAGACCAAGATGGTTAAAAACCATACCCTTTGGGGCCACACATACCTATATAGCCTATATAGGGGAGTACCCCCCGGGTTTTGTACTTCACATGTGACTAAGTTCATACATGCTGTTTGAGGGGATCTAGAGCCAGCTTCTTCAAAGGCTAATGTTAGCTGAAGCTTTTCTTAGTAGTGGTCACTCTGCTATTAAACGAGCTGGTCATTTTCCCCTAGCTCTAAATTTGGCTGACACAATTCTTCTGGTAAAGCATTGCTAGTTTGGAACCCGGGTGGGGTACTCATGAATTAAAAGTGAGGCATGGGACAGGGGACGGGAAGCCGAGGGGTATGGGAGGTGGGAGAGGGTAGGGCAGGAAGTGGGAGTTCGAAAAGTGCGGGAAGCGGAAGAGAAAGGTGCGGTAGGTGGCAGAACAGGGTACGGGAAGCGGGAGATTTTGTGCCCCTCCTTTAAAAGTATAGGGGTGCGAATGGAGGCAAAAAAGCCGTATACGTATACATATTGGGACTCAAACTCTATTCATGCTCGCCGTTATTGGAACAGAGTTAGTATGACAGAGCCCTATGCATGTATAATTCAATACGGAGCTCACGGAAATCTTTCAAAAAGAAAGAAAGAAAGAAAGAAAGAAAATAAATGAAGCATTAATTGATTTCTTCCTTTTCGCATTGAGTTTTATTTATTTCCAAAAAAAAAAAAAAAAAACAGAAAAGAAAAGAAAAGAAAAAGAAAGAAAGAAACGGAGGAGTAATTCATTTCTTCTATTTCGCGTTGTTTTATTTCGCCATTTTATCTTACTGCTAGTCAAGGCCTGACAAAATCCATGACGAAAATGTTGGAAAAGATGATACTATGTACTTATTGACTGAGTGGGAGGGCCGGACGGGAAAATATTTGGCTCGAGGTCAAGCCGTACGGACCGAGCGCAGCCCTGACTGAGAGCCAAATATTTTCCCGTCCAGCCCGACCTGACTCAGTCAATAAGTGTTTTATCATATGGCCTCTTTAGACTATCCATGAGCACGAAGAACATGAATCTTTTTTGTTACATAAAATTGACGAATTTGCACAGAAAATTGATCTAATATGTTGTTTGTATTTGTTTTGCGGTTGTAAAATCAATTTACATGGTTTATAGTGGCGACGAAATCCTCAAAATTCGTTTCGCTCTCGGGCCGCACGCGTTCCTAACAGGGCCGTACGGCTTTTTCCGGCCCTGCTCGCGCTAAGGCGCACGGTCATCATACGGGGATTTTCTCAATAGGCTGATTTAGCAAAGACAACGGGGACTTCTTGACAACGGCGCGCGCAAATCTAAAAACCGACTTGACCAATGGCAGAGCAGCAAATTGAGCACCGGAAGTCGTGTTCAGTCCTTTCCGCGCGCTCTCGCGTCCTCAAATGACGTTCCCGTTCTGTTGCTAAATTAGCCAATGAAAGCGCGCGGAGCCGTACGGGTCATATGATACTTTATTGTATCTCTCACTTAGTACGCGCGCTGTGATTGGTCAATTTTGCGGGCCGTATTCTATAGTACAGCCTGCTTGACTTCAACTAGTTTCTTTCCCGCGCGCTGAATTAACCTCAGAGATATATTAAATATCTTACTTACCTCGTTTTATCGGTGCGGATCCTCGTTTTTTCCCATTAATTTATGGCCCGCGCACTTCGCGCTCGGTTAGTAAGAGGTATATAATCTACGCTAAACATCTTTTAACTTTTCTATTTGGTCCTTTGGAATGACTCTAGTGTCTTGGTCTCGTAAGAACTTTCAAAACTAATTTTCTTAGAATATTTTGACTTGGTACTGAAAACCTCTATGTTTCATGTTTCAGTGTCTTAGATCTAAATGTCCTTTATTCTCTGGCATCACATCTGTTACCAAGCTACCGCAGGGCTGTAGTGATTCTGTGTTCACTGGTCACGTTGTACTAGCACCCCGCTGGTATTTGTTGCGTGACATGTCAAGGGCGTTGTTACAGATGTTTTTATGGATGGAGAGGAATAGTGGTAGATACGCCATGTAATCCAAGAATGAAATCTGAAAAAGAAGAAAGAAAGAGAAAGAGAGGTGTAAGTACACATCCGTTTCTCTGTTCAGTTTCTTCAAAGAGCCGAGTTCATTATTGCATTGACTAGGCTAAAAAGGACAACACGGAGTTTAAGAAACAAGGACGGAGACGTCAACGAGAACGTCACAAACAATAGGTTTAATGAGCAAAACAGTCGCTCTGTACGTGCGTTTTACATTTTGGTACATTTCTTTGCCGTCCTCTGCAAAACATTAAAATAAAGTGAAATAACCAAATTTAGGTTTTGGCGAGAACGTGAGCACATGATGGCAAATTTTGCTTTCTTTTTCTTTACTTTAACGCCGATCATAGAAATTTAGTTCCTGGATAGTTCGCAGACATTTTACAAGTTGAACAAATTGGAATAATCGCGAAAGTGCTACAATAATGAACGAGAAGATATATTTTGAAATGACGTTTTCGTTGCCGTCGCGTCCTCGTTTCTTTAACTCGGTGATACTATAGAGAAAACTGTTCTTCCTAGGAACATGAGAAAAAACAAACCGCAGCCGAACCTCATGTAAGATAGATGGTTAGGCGCGTCTTCACTTAGGGGTATTCTGGCTAAATTCCTATTCAGATTTAGGAATCGCATCATACGTTCAATGCCATTTCCTCGACAGCTCTATCCTGCCTATTCCAGTCAAACCATTTGTTTTTCCACCCTAATCATTCTGCTGATCATGATGAAAGCAGAGTCAACAAAACTCGGAAACGAAACATTCGTAAAAGAGAAAATTCCAGAAGAACATGATTGTCGAGCATTTCAACAACGAAATGGTCAAAAACTTGGACCGTCCAGATTTCACACGGCCATTTTTTTCTCGCGCCGGTTTTGTTTTATCCCCACGCTCGTTGTATTAAGCGGCGAAAGAGGCACTGCTCGTAATCTATGCCATTCAGGGATTTGAATCTTTTAGAACTCAGGGTGTCATGCATTCTAGAACACAGAGATAATCCACGGGCGCGCGCGTGATGTGAAATGGGTACCAATCCTTCACTCGATTCTTCACTCACCGATGAGTCCTCAAAATAATTTTTAACTCCCTGGCCTTACCTCCCCTGACTGAGTAGATTGTAGTATGTGCCCGATCACGTGATTTTCCTGCTGTTGGTTGAGCCCGCCAGCCTTGAGTTCGATTCTCAGTTGATCGGCGGTGATGAAATTTGCGGAGTAGTCTCCGGTCACGAAGAACATTTCCTGAAACGTTGTTAAGAAAACAAGTGCTCTTCAATTTGTGTTCAATCATTTACTGCTTCATAAACTGCCTCGGGCCTCTTAGTATTACTGACGATTTTTGTGGAGACATTTGTATTAGACATTTCTTAAAATTCCATTGCATGTAAAGTTTCTGAATCTGATTTGTACGTCAAGCTGTGTATTCGAAACCTTGCAGACATTTGTATACCTTGGCTGTGGCGAGGTCCCCCGGGGGGAGTTACTCCCTTATATGGGCTATATAGGTATGTGCGGCCCCAAAGGGTTTGGTTTTTTAGCCGTTTTGGTCTGAAATAGGGTACCGATTTTGAACATTTTGGCCTGAAATAGGGTATGGTTTGTGCACTCTAGTCTTGAATATTGGGTATGTTTTTCTAGGAGCAGCTACTTCTTCATCATTAGACGATAAGACCATCCACAAAAGTACTTCTTCTTTGCCTTTTAATTATGTTTACGCCGACCGTGCACGTGAAATAAGTCTGAATTTTTGATCGGGTCTGAAATAGGGAAGGAAAATCGCAGATTTTGGTCTGAAATAAGGTAAGGGTTTCAGGAAGCGGGCAGCACAACCCCACCCAAATTTTCTGGGAGTATCCCCTGGGGGACGATGTGTCATAAGTTTCTCCTATTATTCTAGAGTGTCATGACTGTTTTGGACATGTTAGTGTAAGCGGATAAATTTCGCAGTTGATGGAATAAGACATGAATAAGCGCTCACAGCTGAATAGAAGGCTAAACATTGAAAAAAACTGAGCTATTTTTCTTCCTGGTCGCTTACCCTAAAAAGGTCCAACTTGCACTCCAGTTCAAACAGATCAAGTTCCTCCACCAGGGTTTTGACAAAGTCACTGAAAAATGTAAAGAAAAAAGAATCGAGACGTTTTGAGATACACCCCCCTTTCACGAGCTTAGCACCATTTCGATTTTTAAAAATATAGAAGTATAATATAATACTATATTTAGGCGAATGATAAACTTGGCCGGTGTACAGGCCATGTAGGGAACTCATCATGCCCAGCAGGAATTGTCCTTTAAAGGCCGAGGATCGGTTGCCATTTAGGCTTGAAAAGTATTTTTATATACACTTACACGAGATTCTGATGTCCTTAAACGAGGCCTTCCAAGGGGTAGAAGCGACAAGCGACATGGCTCCGAAAACAGCGGCAATCTTCTCCCAAAACACCGACAACCGCAGAAATTGGCAGAAAAACGGCAGTTTGCGACAGCGACAATTCATTTTCCATTCCTCTTTGTTTTCTTTGCGACAGCGACATTTGTCCCTAATGAAGCAAGCGACAGACCGAGTCGTAAACGAGCGACAAAGCGACACCAGACCACCCCTTGGAAGGCCTCTTAAATCAGTCATGCAATAATTAAAATTTCTGAAGATCACAGTCATCAATGCTACATGAGCGGACCCACCCCTCCCCCACCCTCCCCCACCCTCCCCATGTTCTCCGTGTTTGAAATGACAAGCCGTAAAAACAAGCTGAATCATAAAGTGGCAACAATTCAGTAAAATATCTAAGTTTACAGAACACACTCTTTTTCTTATTTTATAAGAATCTTTTTTATAAGAACGTTCAGGCTGCGATTATCCAAAATTTTAAGAACTTACTAAGAACATACCCAGGCTGTCTTTTATTGCGAGTAGCATAAATAAGGCAAAAAGAAATGCAAAACTGTAGTCTAACAAGACAATTAAGACTTAACTAAAATACATAGGGACGTTTTCTAACATTAACAATGTTGTTTTCTTATTGCATGATACACTGAAGAACAACTCAGTTTATAGTCGAACTTAGTCTGCACATACCACATCACAGCGAACAATGCACTTTGATAGGTTTCCTGGTCACGTCCGCGTTGATTTATTGAAATACTATACCACACAACTTTAAGAACATGTTAAGAACGTTTTCAGGCTCAAATCGCAAAAATAAATATAAGAACGCTCAGCCTCAGCCCCATATAGGCTCCCCTGCCACGGTACCCTTGGAAGAAGAGTTGCCTGGACGTCCCACGCCCTTAAACCACATAAATCACCTCTGAGATTGCTGTGTTGCCACCATGGTTGTCCTGATGGTGTATTGGTTATCACACCCGACTAGTATGCTGGAGGAAGTGGGTTCAAATCCCACTCAAACATGGGCCACTCGGGCAAATTTTCCTTCAAACTTATTCACAATTAGAACCTGATATCCTGTCGAGACACACACAGAATGAAGGAGAGCTGTTGCACATTCTACCGAATCTTCCCATCGTGCACCGCATTGATTGTGTTGATTGCTAGGTATTTTCTGTGACATGGTATGCAATAGTTATGAAAAGCTTTCTCGTAATATACCATGGAATACACCACTGGTCGCTTGTGTTTTCTTTGCATACACACTCGCCTAAAGGCTTGTGTGTATACCAAGAAAACACAAAGTGCCTCGTGAGATATATTCCATGGCATAGCACTCGAAAGCATTGCATAACCAGTATGAACGTACTCGAGCATGTTGACTTTCTCACATAATGCAGTGGTGACTGAGAACATCTTAAAAGTTATCCTTGATCCTGGGAACAGCTCCAGCACCTGAAATGAAAGGAAAAATCCAGTTTGACACTGAAAAAGTAGGGGCTGGGGAACGGGTGAGAGAAAACACGTGCGGACCTTCATTTATCCTGCACTGCATCGCTACCTAGTAGCCTGCGAACTTTCACGGTGTTTTTTTTTAACACAGCACTGCCCTGGCAATAAAATTTCAAAGGTCCTTTTGTCGAAAGTGCTAATATACGGGATCTGATAACTATTACATGAGCACGATATTTCTAATGAGTATCGATATCGATATTTTGCAAGTTGAGAAACATCGATATCCATTATGTGTACGGTATCGATACCCATCCACACTTGCCTTAAAAACGATATTTTATCATTGTAATCTGGTTTTCACTAGCGACGCAAGCAAAGCGCAAGCACAATAGCACTTGTTTCACCGTGAAAACGGGCTTAACGCAAAGCATAAGCATGATCGCAAGTACAAGCACAAGCGAAAGGATCAAAATTTTTCCTTTTCCTTGTGCTAATTCATGGCAGCGCAACAGAATTATTGCCCCGAAATTGAACTCTATGCGCTGAATTAAAGTGGGCATCCACAATAGCGTTCAAAGTTCTTACCCTCGAGAAAGTAAGTGATATTCGTCGTTGTTGTTGTTTTTTTAGCTTTCTAACTCACACATATTAATTGTGTCAAAGCAATTAGCACCCCTTTAAGCCATGGTCAAACGGCGCATGATAGTCGATGATAGTTGATTCTCTCCAAACTATCATCAACTATCACCAACTATCATTCACATGGTCAAACGGCGCATGATAGTCGATGATGGTTGATGATAGTTCACCGGCAGTCGAGCGAGCAAAGGTCACGCGAGCAGCTAGTTCTTCGCTCTTTCCGCTTAAAATGTGAGCACTAAAATGGCTTCGTAAGAGACAAAAAACTTGTAGAAGTATGAATTTATCGCGACGAAAGAGGGCGGCAGCTTGCTTAATGGTAATCAATTTGTTTTTTTACGGTGTCTCTTCTAATCCTTGCGAGTTGACACTTTCTTCAGAAGATATCTTCTCTATGTTATCTTGGTCTTCAATATTTTCGTTGTCATGATTATCATTTTGGATATAAACACGTAAGCTGAGCCTCGCGAGGAACTTTTGGCGGCTATTTTAAACGAGCCCGCCGATTTTCGGGGAAAACAGCTGACCAAAAACTATCATGAACTATCATACGCGTGGTCAAACGAGAAAAACTATCATCGACTATCATGAAGAATTTGAACAAGTTCAAAATGAATGATAGTTGATGATAGTCGATGATAGTGCATGATAGTTGGTGGTCAAACGGAAGCGCGCGCTTCAACTATCATCGACTATCATCAACTATCATCGACTATCATGCGCCGTTTGACCAGGGCTTTAGAGTTCTGTTGTTTCTTAAACGATGAACGATGAACTTTTTTGTTCTTGTTCGTTCCGTCTTTTAATGCAAATTGATTTTGTCACCTGTCGAGCAAATTATATTGAAAATGGACTTAAACAATTAAAGCTACCATGGCAACGCAAATTTCACAAGAAAATTGCAGCTAGCATTTAACAAGCCAAACAAAAACCCGCGGCGTGGTCGCCAAACACAAGAAGAAATATTTACTCTATACACTCTTGCTGAGAGAAATATGTTTCTGAATTATTGAAAACTTGTCACACAAAAAATGCTTGAGAAGACAGTGCACAAAACTGTCCCCTTTTGTTTTTAAATGAAATAAGATATTTGGACAAAACTGGAAACGTTCAATTAACTCTTTTGTTTGATGTGTTACAAAGGGTTGCAGCATTTACAAAAGCCATTATTTTCGTTTCTTCCGAGGAAGCTTAAGGCACCGAACCGACACTCGAACTAGAAGGAGTTTTCGCGGTGCAATTGTTTTCTGTTGGAAACATTCCCCAGATTGTCTGCGAAAGTGAAAGGGATGAATTACAAGAAATTCAGCTAAATATTACAGCTTAAACCCACAAGCAGCGAAACCTGGAAGCCAACGAAGCAAAGCAAAACTCGAAGGGAACATTTCAATGAACGTGGCACATCACGGATCAGGTTGCATTTTATGGGTTTGAATCTTTGGCATGGAATTTCCTGGTAAGAAAAAAGGCTGCACAAAAGTGGACGACCCCTACTTTGGGAAAAGAAAACCGTCTGCAATTTTGAAGCGAATTCATCAAAAGATGTCGCTTTTAGAGAGTCAGAAAGACCACCGACAATCAAATCATACTGGACGTTCAAATACGTTGCCACCTTCTAATTTAAGAATCAATGACTGCGGCAATACATCTTTGCGTGAAATGAAAAGAGAAGAACTAAAATCTCGCTCAAACGAGAATTTGAAAAACGCCACTGAAACTCACCAAAACAGAGCCTCAACTGCACCTCGGGCAATATCAACAACAAGTTTGTCTACGGACAAATGGCCAACGAAAGACGAATTTGTCAGTTTACTGTTTCGGATGTTTTGAAGCCATGTCGAGGATTACACTCTTTCTTGCTACTGGCTCAGATATGGAGAGTACATATCAGGCATATTTTCAACTTGGAAAAATAAACACTACATTAGCTCGTAAACATTAGAGGTTAAGACGTTTCAAAACCCCAACAACAATACACAGTGTCTCGAATGAAGACATGATTTAAGGGGATCATTTTGAGATTTTCATTTGTTTCTGTCACTTTTTCAATGTTCTTTTTAGGAGATAATTGCAACTCTTCTAT
>JAEMWC010001110.1:85000-122500 GCA_016490735.1 Pachyseris speciosa | reverse complement strand
TTCAATAATCACACTTTAGGATTTCACACACAGATTCAAAAGTCAGTGTCTGAGTTTGTACAATATGTTAAAGTGGCTCACACCGGTTTCCCTCCACTTTGCAGCAATTTCATTTTGGTGGATCGTTAGTACCAAAGTTGTTATCTTCATAGTGGTATCAAACAAATGCCCAGTCAATGGTGAAAAAGTAAAGAAACTTTTTTAGAAGCTTAAGGTTACCATAGCAACATACGGCTTTTAGGAAACACCCCGAATTGTAGCTTTAAGCGACAATAACTAAAAAAAAACGAGCTCCTTGAACCCCATTTTTTATCGTTGGAAAGTAATTCGCATAATAAAATGCAACGTTTTGCAACAGCGTAGCGTAGGATTTCATCCACAGACTCAAAAGTTAAAACCACCTTGAACAGCATAATAAACAGCACCACAAGAAAGTACTGCTCAGTAGCTTTCATTTGAATGGCTACACTTTAGGATTTCATCCACAGACTCAAAAGCTAGAACCACCTTGTACGGCATAATAAACAGCACCACAGGAAAGTACTGCTCACTAGCTTTCATTCAAACGATTACACTTCAGGATTTCATCCACAGACTCATATGTTAGAACCACCCTCTACAGCATAATAAACAGCACCATAGGAAAGAAAAGAACTGCATAGTAGCTTTGGATCGAATTTTATCCACAGACTCAAACGTTAGGCACATTGTACAAATAATAAACAGCACCACAGGAAAGAACCGCTCAGTAGCTTTCATTTGAATGATTAGACTTTAGGATTTCATCCAAAGACTCAAAAGTTAGAACCACCTTGTACAGCATAATAAACAGCACCACAGGAAAGTACTGCTCAGTCGCTTTCATTTGAATGGTCAAACTTTAGGATTTCATCCACAGACTTAAAAGTTAGAGCCACCTTGCACCACAGGAAAGTAATGTATAGTGGCTTTTATTTGAATTGTCACACTTTAGTGTTTCATCCACAGACTAAAAGTTAGACTACAGTGCTTGACCCAACGAGGATCTCCTGCTTTTGAGCCCATTACAAATTTGAATGTTCAGAATAAGTTCAAACGGACCAATTATTTCACTTAAAGGGGTGCTGTCACGGCAGTTCTTGTCACACGTTGTTCAAATCGCGAGGAACTGCTTTTTCTATTACGCGATCGGCCCGTCTAACACGAAGAAGTAGTTTTCTAATTATTTCTTGGACGGAAAAGGAAGTAGTATTATTTTGCAGCGATTTTTCCAGGACACAATGACGAAACTTGAAAAAAGTTAACCTAACCGTTTGAAGTCGCTCCTCATCATGCGTGGCCATAGAGAACAGCAAATAGTTTCAATTAATGCACATCATGATATTATTAAGTACTTCGTAGGAAAACTACCGGCAATTTTTTTAAGCGCTCCACTTTGCAAACACATGTTTGGGTTCAGACCCAAATTCCGCGACAGTGGCCTTTTAAATCCTAAATATTGAATAAACTAAACTTTCCAAAAATCAGTTTGACTGATATCCGCATTACCACATCGATACGACTAAGGATACGCTTCTGGTCAATTCAAAGACTGCCAAGTTTTGTTTTTCAACCATTACACCTCCACTCTAAATTTATAACAACCGTGCTTTTCTCGTAGGCCATTCGTCAGTATTCAAGTCTTCTAAGCTTGAAAACGTGCGGAACCATTTTTCTAACAAAACAGTTTGTATTGATTACACTGATCTCCATGACAAATTCGGTAGGAATTATTTATTTTTCCAGAAAGCGTTTTGTCAGAATGATCGAAGAAATATATCGTTTTTTGCCCATTAATTCCTTTGGAGAAGGATTGCTCTCCATATCATTTTTTTTTTCGATTTCCTTTAAGTCAGCCATCGGCTCCTTAAATCCGCCTGTTTCGCTCAAAATACTAATATCTTTGCTTTGGGAAAATCCGGAGTTTGACTAATAGTCGTTTGTCGTGGGTGTGGGTGTGAAGAGAGGAAACGTACAAAACAAAATTCAAGAAAATTCTATCAGAGGAATTTTACACTACTCATAAATTGCCTTTTCTCGCGTTTATAGAAAAAATTCACTTGATAGAAAATTTTTAAAAACATTTTGCAGTTCCCTTTTCAAATGCCAAAAGTTATCACGTGAAAAAATAGGGGGTCACCGAGCTAATTTTGAAATTATAACTGCTAGAAGTTAAAAGATAGTTCTGAATAACCCTTAAGAATCGTTGCCATGGCAACAGCTGATGACGAAATGATAGTTATTTGTGGTCAACAACTAAATGTATAATTTAATTTTGCAAAAAAGTTCTTACGGCCTCGGCTCGGCTTTTTGTTCCTTTCTCTCAAAGTTTACGTCGTGAAAAAACTGAAAACTGGTACCATCCACCATAAGCTTAACATGTGCTACACCGTGTCGGTAGTATTTCAAGTGAGTCATTTTCAGAGCGCATTAAATAAAATGCTTCACGAATTTTGTGTTACCGCCTGTCGTTTTCAATGTATTTTGTGAAATAAAAGACAAGGCTCAATTTCTTACTTATTTGTTTTTTAGACTGCGAGTAGCCTCTAATCTCGGCGATGGATTGCAGATGCCACGCACCTCTCAGTAACCTCTTATTTCATTGGTTCTTATAACCACGCAGCTCCATTATTTCAGGGCTAGAGTCTATTGTTTCTGTTGTTTGTTTATTGTTTTCTCAGCCAATCCTGTGAGCTGTTCCGAGAGCTGCGTGGCGCCTCATGGATTGTGGGGCGGGAGAAAAACAAACGCGGGCGCGAAATTGCGAGGAGACGCGTCTCGCAGTCTATTAATTAAGTTTATTTCTGGTGAAGCAAACTCAAAGGGTCGTTGAAAATTTAAATACCATATTTTTGATGAAATTTCGTCATGTTTGCCTCCTTACAAAATGACGTGAGAATCCATAAAAAAGGACAATTTGGCAGGCATCTTTTTGTACTGTATTTTACCGATGAAAATTCCAACACGAGTTCAGTAACGGCAAAGGCGACCAACATACAGCTTACATACATTTGAAGAAGAAGAAGAAGACTTTAGGGTGATCATCAACGACAATCAAATTGCCTTGATGTACCTCTGAACCTCCAAGTTTAAGAAAAAGATATGATTTGTAAGGATTAATAAGTGAAGACTATCGTTCAAATCATTCCGGGAGCAACCAGCACTGCCTCAAGGAACGTTTCAACAGCTCTAAAAGGAAACTGAGTTACAGAGTAATATTTCGTCCACATACTCAAGTCAAACAATAGGCTTAACTCCTTGGAATAATGCAAACAGTTCGTAAACCTCATATATGGTCTTCCTTGCCTTGTACCCAATCAAAATGGTCGCTAAATATAATTTCTTGATTCATTTTAGCCATACAAAAACACAGGGAAAATTTTCAATTTTTTTCAAATTTTGACCCAAAACCATAGGCTCAGCCCTTTGGCAAAATGTTAAACATTCGACAACCTCATAAATGGCGTTGTTGGCATTGCACCCACTCTAAATCTGAATCACCTTGTATAGCCTAACATATAAATTCTCGTGCATTACAATTTAGTATTTTTACCACAGACTTAAATTAAAAGTTGTATCCTCTCTGCATAGTGTATATAATAAACAGTACCGCGTAAGTTTCATTGGCTTTTATCTGCAGTGTTAGCATAGAACTGTTTAGGATTTTGTCCCACGAAACAGCATCTTATTGGTACATGGCTTTTACACGAATGATGGACATACTTCATTGCTTAGAACGTTATCCACAGACTCGGACACACATAGACATAGACATAGACATAGACATAGACATAGGCATAGGCATAGAGGTAGAGGTTAAGAGACCAGCCTTAGGAAAGGACGGCTTACTTTAATTCCTTTGGTAAGCATCGTTGCCCTTTTCAGTATTTGATCCACAGACTCAAAAGTTAGAACCACCTTGCATATCGTAATAAACAGCACGACAGGAAAGTACTGCTCAGTAGCTTTCATTTGAATAGTCGCACTTTAGGATTTCATCCACAGACTCGAACGTTAGAACCACCTTGTACAGCATAATAAACAGCACCACAGGAAAGTACGGCTCAGTAGCTTTCATTTGAATGGTCACACTTTAGGATTTCACCCACTGACTCAAAAGCTAGAACCACCTTGCGTGGCGTAATAAACAGCACCACAGGAAAGTACTGCTCAGTAGCTTTTATTTGAATGGTCACACTTTAGGATTTCATCCACACACTGAAAAGTTAGAACCACCTTGTACAGCATAATAAACAACACCACAGGAAAGTACTGCTCAGTAGCTTTCATTTGAATGGTCACACGTTAGGATTTCACCCACTGACTCAAAAGTTAGAACCACCTTGCATGGCGTAATAAACAGCACCACAGGAAAGTACGGCTCAGTAGCTTTCATTTGCTTTCATTTGAATGGTCACACTTTAGGATTTCACCCACTGACTCAAAAGCTAGAACCACCTTGCGTGGCGTAATAAACAGCACCACAGGAAAGTACTGCTCAGTAGCTTTTATTTGAATGGTCACACTTTAGGATTTCATCCACACACTGAAAAGTTAGAACCACCTTGTACAGCATAATAAACAACACCACAGGAAAGTACTGCTCAGTAGCTTTCATTTGAATGATCACACGTTAGGATTTCACCCACTGACTCAAAAGTTAGAACCACCTTGCATAGCGTAATAAACAACACCACAGGAAAGTACGGCTCAGTAGCTTTCATTTGAATGGTCACACTTTAGGATTTCATGCACTTCCTCAAAAGTTAGAACCACCTTGTACAGCATAATAAACAGCACCACAGGAAATTACTACTCAGTAGCTTTCATTTGAATGGTCACACTTTAGGATTTCATCCACAGACTAAAAAGCTTGAACCACCTTGTACAGCATAATAAACAGCACCACAGGAAAGTACTGCTCGGTAGCTTTCATTCCAGTAGACCCACCTTGTACACAAGATAACAAACAACAGGAGAAAACAGCCCACTCTACTGTTTCGGACTTTATCCACCGACACAAGATTTAGAAACAACCTTTGCAGCATAACAAACAACGCCTAACGAAGGCTCTGCTTAATTGGGACACGTGTTACCACCAGCATAACAAGGCATAGCATAGGAAAGTGCTGTTCAATAATATTCACATGAATCTTTTGGCCTTAAAATTTCATCAGACTAAAAAGTCAGAACCACTTTCTACAGCACCCCAGGAAATTAAGTACCTCTCAGTAGCTTTCATTCGAATGCATGGTCGCACTTAACTGATCTTATCGATTTATGTTTTGAGTTTTTTTTTTCCGAGTACCGATTAGAAATTGTTTTTCCTACTTTTCCTTTTCGTTAGCTGACGTTATAAACGACTGTTACATTTATCACTTGAAAATGAAGTAAGATGACTTCGAAACGTCGTGTAATATTGCTCATTTTTGTAATCAAATGTTTTTCCTACTTGTCTTGTAAATTGGAAATCAGTACCATGTCACCAGGAATCGTGAAAACCGATGTTAGGAGAAAATCAAACTGTATTCTTGGCTGTTTACGTGAAACGTTGTCCTTTTATTGTGCACCCTACGTAATCAGCGACAAATATAATTGAGACATTGTCGTAGAGTCCTTTATTCAGACCCAAATAGTTTTCCGAGAGGATTTATGTCAGTCAGAAATAAAGGTCGCAAATTCTTTGTCGGCTATTTACACATAGTACACTTTTGATATTGATAACTTTTAATAACGTAGTTTTTCGACGCTCAGAGACGAGTTCATCAACTTTCTTTCTATTGCCACTTTAAAAACAAGGTAAAATGCTAAGCAAATTCTAAGATTAGGTTTTTGAAAATTACAAATTCACACTTTCGAGGCATTTGTCCGACAGCTTACAGGTCTTTGCATATCGGTATTGATTGTTTCAAAGTTAAGTGTAAGTAATATCTTTTCTTAATTTTCGTGAACGAAATTGTTCCAAAGTTTAATTCTATCAACTTGTTGTTTTCATCCCAAATCCTCTTTTAATGATTTTGCCAAAACTTCACTCATCTTAAGGGCTGTTCAAAGCTTGACAATTTTCCCGCCAAAAGACTTAGAAAAAATACGGGCGCTCAAAATACGCATGCGCCGTTTTTTTATTTTCAGTCAACAGGCTTTTCTACTCCTTATTATTAAGTGTATAGTAATCCCTTTATAAACCCAATACGTCAAGCAGATCATAGTTTTTGTAAAGTTGTATACTTTTTATTGTTCATCTTTACTGCAATAAAATTGTGTATTGACTATCAAACTACACAAGTTGTTATATTAAATTTAAATGTCTTAATTAGTTAATTCAAAGTCGTTTAAATTATTGAAAAGGTGTTTGAAAAAATGTCTTCTTTATATACTAAGTCTTTTGGCGGGAAAATTTGACGAAATTTGCACAGCGTTTCCCCTGGCAACAATTTCAACATCAAAATTGATAAGGATACCCATCAAAAATAATGTCAAAGATGCCCGTTCAAAAATCCGCCAAAAGACCTTAAATATATCGCCTTGTAAACAACTGGTAGACGCAAAAAATTCTTTCACTAAAATTTATCGTGAAGTTTGTCAATATTGCCTTTCAGTCGTGTACGAAGCAAACACATCGACATCGCTTCGTACACGACTGGAAGGCAATTTTGATAAACTTCATGATAGATTTTATTGAAAGAAATTGAGCTTGGCAGAACACTTAATTTTTTCTTTTGTCATTCGTATACAAGGCGATGTATTTTTAGGAGGCAATGCGACAAGATTGAACTCTTAAATAAAAATTGCTACAACTGCTTTCATTTTTCAGTGTTAGTTTGGCGCATCACAAAATTAAACAACGTAAATTAAATCGCCTTAAGAATTTTTTCTGCATACGGAGTTCAACTCGTCGCATAGCCTTGTTAGCAAGTTGCAACAATGATGCAAAATAAAAGAAGCGAAACATTTGTTAATCAATTTTCAGCAGTGATTTTCACGAAAGCTTTCATTGTTCCCAATTTTTATTGTTGGTATAATCAATGATAAGACGAACGCGTTTCTTTAGCGAAATTTAATTGCCATGTATTTATAAAATGAGATCCATCTTAAATTGTTAGTTTGTTTTCGGATAATGTTTCGCTCTTTTCTTTTGCATCGTGTAGCAGCCGATGGATAATTACATATACGTAGTACAGTTATCAAAAATACAAGGTCTGGTACTCAAATTGGTCTAGCTATAAATACTCTTTTTCGGGCCGATAGTAATTCAGACCACAACAAACTATGAAGCAATATATCCTTTTGTATAATAACAAAATCAATGCTCGCGCTATGATTGGTCAATCAGCTATGCTTTATTGTTCCAGTAAACTCATGGAAATTTCGCGCGTCTTCTGGATTGTTATACAAAAGCAATAAACCACTTGGAGTGTTGGAAGAACACTCGAAGAATCCGTGTATCACTAGCCATTGGCTTGTGATTTACGAATTCTTCGAGTGTTCTTCCAGCATCCCGCGTGGTTTATCAGCCTATAAACCAAAGAAACTTGTTGTATATTGCTTAAATAACAAATCTGCCGTTCTAAAAGCAAAGCAAGTCGAGAAGAATTTGGAGCTTCAAAGGTTTCGATGAACCTTAAACTTTCTCGGTGTTTAAATTCTTCAAACAAAATTAATGACTAGAAGAATTTCCACTGAACCGATTGAACTTCAATCGTTTGGAAAGCACGAATTTGAATTAAATTTCTCGTAGTTGTGCAACTAAAGTCGGCCTTAGCTAAAACTTTTATTAGAAAAGTAACTGTCATAGGAAGAAGGAAAGAAACTTTTTAACTTTTTTTGCATCTTTTTCAGACAAACCAAACCAGCTATGATTTTGAATACAGTTGTCTTTTTTTGAGCGTTTTGATCGCAAAAAAGAAAACCATTTCGGTTTGTTGCATTCGATCGTAAGCTAAAATACTTTGAAGGTGAACGATAATTAAAACGATTTTCTCCAAATATTGCATAAACCTGACGATACTACATGACAAACACTGAATCTTGTTTTGGCTTAATTCGGCAAAATCCTATAAAGTTCGAATTTGATTGCGCAAAGTCATACCAGCGTTGACATGCTTTGTAAACAGTGCAAAAACACGGATCTGAATTTCAATTGCAGTGGTATGCAAATCAAATTAAAACAGCCAAAATTGCTTCTCAACAGTAAAGCAAAACCAGTCTCATCAATTTGCCTTCGTGTATAGTATAAAGTCGACGATTTTTTGCGTGCTATGATAAATGCACCAAAACCTAAAACTCGTTGATTTGAAGTTAATTTCGAACAAACGAGCAAAATTTTCACGTCTTCATCAGTGTTTGTTGTGGTCATTGTAGATTCGTGACAATTTATCGCATTTCTGATCGCCTCTTCCTCCCCCAATACCCATACAACCAGACACATAACATAACCATAACTGTACTCAACTACTAAGAGAAAAGAACAGCTAATTGAAGGATCTCCCTATTAGAAATGGTGTGGCAAAGTTTGAGCGAATGTGGAGCAGAAACGTATTTTTACGTACGGCGAAATTTCAATGTGTTTGGCAGGTTGAACAATTCTACGAGGTTTAAATTATTTCTCATTCCTGTTACAAAGCCAATGCAGTTTTTTGTTGTTGCTACGTTTTTTTTTACTGACTGGTATCATATTTACTGATGAAATCTTAAAGTATAAGTATGACCCTTCAAATGAAAGCTAATGAGCAGTACTTTCCTGTGGTGCTGTTTATTATGCCGTACAAGGTGGTTCTAACTTTTGAGCCTATGGGTGAAATCCTAAAGTGTGATTATTCAAATGAAAGCTACTGAGCAGTACTTTCCTGTTGTGCTGTATATTAAGCTGTACAAGGTGGTTCTCTCTTTTGAGTCTCTGGATGAAATCCGAAAGTGTGACCATTCAAATGAAAGCTATTGAGCAGTACTCTCCTGTGGTGTTGTTTATTATGCTGTACAACGTGGTTCGAACTTTTAGAGTGCTGTTTATTAAGCTGTTCAAGGTGGTTATGTCTTTTGAGTCTGCGGATGAAATACTAACTAAAGTGTGACCATTCAAATGAAAGCTACCGAGCAGTACTTTCCTGTGGTGCTGTTTATTAAGCTGTACAAGTTGTTTCTATCTTTTTAGTCGGTGGATGAAATCCTAAAGTGTGACCATACAAATGAAAGCTACAGAGCAGTACTTTCCTGGTGCTGTTTATTATGACTTTTGAGTCTGCGAATGAAATCCTAAAGTGCGGCTATTCAAATGAAAGCTAATGAGCAGTACTTTCCAGTGGTGCTGTTTATTACGCTGTACAAGGTGGCTCTAACTTTTGAGTTTGTGGCCGATCGCGATTGAAATGAAAACTAGTGAGGTGGTGTTGTACGTTGCATACTCTGATTTCTTCTGTTGAATCCTTAATGTGACAACTGGCACTCCAGTAAAACTCACATGACCCGAGTGTTACTTCCTATGGTGCTGTTTGCTATGCCGTACAAAGTGGTTCTTAAATTTAAGGCTCTGCATGAAGCATTATACCGCCATTCATATAGTCTTCCACTTGTACTTCAGCTCCAGCTGCGATTTGTTTTCAAGAATGTTCCTTAGTTTGTTGTAATATCACAAAGACTATCTGGACTGACGACTCCTATTTAAGTTGAAGTTTTTGAAGAGAACAGCCGTAAGTAATGTAAGATCTGCGTCTACTTTATCTGGTTTTAGAAGCCGGACTCCTGAAAGCAATCTCCTTTTAAATTTAACGGTATATTTAATATTTTTTATGTATGTTAATAGATTTTCACGTGTGTAATACATTTATTTTATGTATGTATATAGAATTTATGTATGTAAATAGATTTTGTCTTCTTTTGTTCTCGAAGATATTAGCCTTTCAGGTTACTCTGAAATTCGAGTATAAATAAAGTTCATGTATGTATGCATGTAAGCCGACTAATTTGCCAACTTGGCGGAGTAGAATACCTTGAATCAGAGATATCGATTTTTTTCCAACGAGCTAGAGACCCTTCAGATGAGCTATTGTTCTGTTCTCAACATCCCGGATGGAATTGTTCAGCGTTAAAGTAGCACTGTAGTACGTAATGCCTTCCAATGTTTAACCCTCTCAGACAATTAGAGCCATGAGAATTTTTGATTATCACTGTTTCAGTTCTGCTTTCGAAACCAAATAGTGTTCACACCCAATACAATGTTTCCGGTCTTTTCTACAAACTTCCTTTCGTAAGCAACCAAGGCCAGTTCCTTTTGTACAAAGTTAAACAGTGCTACCTTAACTCAACAAGAAATAAATGGAGCTTTGAGCAATCGAAACTACAGCACTGAAGACTACCAAAGCGTTTCACATTTTTAAAAAATATGCAAAGATTTTCCTTGGAACTAAACCAATGGATATGTCACTCCAAATACGTTTATAGTTCAAGAAATTCAAAGTTGTTTCCAATCAGAAAAACAAAATGGTAATAATAAAACAATGTAATGTTGTGAGATGTATATATCGAATCGAGAGTGCTGTGATCTGTCGGATTGCTCAAAAGTGTAACTCCAACTGTTAATTTACCTTGTTCGAGAAAGATGATGGAAAATACTTGACACCCATAAAAGTTTGCAAAATGTCGCAGATTTTTTAAAGGCGCGTATTTGGTTTGGCGGGCAGAACGGATCAGCGCGAATTGATCCTCAATTTAGCGGCACCTAATTCGATCATGATACTTTTAGTTGGTTCACCGTGAAATTGAAAGCTCTCGGTTTCTTTCGTTATAAATAGTATTTGATGTGTTTTCCTTTTTGCGAATGTTTAAAGGTATATACGAGAATTAATGTACTAGTGTCCACCACTTCTATCGAACTTCAAGGCGTTATTATTACCAATACAATATAATCTCTTATCTTTGTATTGTTTCCTCCAGTTCTTGTTGATCCACTTTATAGATTTTCCTGTGCTATCCATTGTCGACTCTTCACACTCGACGTACATCACTTCAGTCTGTCGATAAAACGGAAAGGTATAAATTTAGCAACGATTGTTAAAGCTCAGTTATATAACAGCAAATTGGAAACAACTTGGCTTTCTTGAAGGCTTTCAGCCTGCAGCTCAAGTTCTCATTTTCGACCGTTCTCATAGCTTTACAGTTCCTAGTAATTATTCTGTGTTTCCTAACGTAAATGAAATCTGGCATAGTTATACGCTGAGAGCTAATTCCTTTAATTTAACCGGTTCGTATGTTAAAGAGTATATTGCCATTTGAAACTTAAGTGCTTGTAGGAATGGAAATATGGACTGTCATATTGATATTTGTTGTACGATAAATTGCTAAGTCTGAATTCAGGTCACTCCCTCTGTTTTGCCTTTTTGTCAACTAGTTTCAAAGAAAATTGTTCAAGTTTATGTCGCCATTGGTAGAGACTTGTAAGCCAGGAGCAATACGATACCTTGTGCACGTGTTAACTTCACTATCGATTTTGGGCCATTTTAAAACTACTTTAAGTCACTTTTGCTTCAAAACCCAGCAAAAAAAAACTGTAACTTACCTTGGTTTGAAATACTAGTAGTACAACTGTAGGGTTAATTGCTTCTTCAGTTCCCTCGCGTTGGACAAGCAATCAGAAGCCACCATAACACATTTTGACCCTCACTCGGCAACGACGTCATCAAAATGCATGGTTCGAGGCAAATGGCAGAATTTTTCATACTCATGAATATGGATTACAAACTGTTTAGCCAATAGCGGACCATTGTGTCACGAAGTTTTGCACGAGCTTTATTTTGCACGCTTTTTTCTCCCAGCTATTTGTTTAGCTTTGCTGCTCAGAATATCACTTATAGAGTTTGTACAGGAACCTTTTTATCATAAAATGTTGGGCTTTTCACATTCTGAAAATCATTTGTTTCCTCGCCGTCCAAATGGCTCGTTTAATCGGCGTTTTCGCCGTACTTATCGTTGTTTCTGTTTATTTTTATTTGGACTGGAAGTGTTACATTTAAGAAAAACAAAGTATTCCTATACTATTTGCTTAGGGAATCATAACCTTTTCAGAACAAAACGTTAGTTAAGTAATCACTCAGAATAATAAAATTGTGTGTAAAATTTCTGTTTCCACAGATCTCACATCCGTAAGGGATCTCACATCCATAAGGGAATGGATGATAAGAGACAAATTGATGATAAATGATAGTAAGACTGAATTTATTTTGATTGGAACCCGCCAGCAGTTATGTAAATTACAGCCATGCGCTATTTCAGTAGGGCACGATACAATCACTGCAAGCACGCAAGTCAAAAACCTTGGTTGCTGGCTGGACTCACATCTTAACATGTCTAAACAGGTTACTAGCGTGTGCAAATCAGCTTTTCCATCTTCATAATATACGGCGTATAAAGGACTATCTTTCCAGGGAGAATTTTCTTACCCTAGTACACACATTTATCACAAGCAGGCTAGATTACTGCAATAGTCTACTTTATGGCGTCCCAAAAGAAGAGATTTTGAAATTGTAACGCGTTCAAAATGCTGCTGCAAGGTTAGTTATGGACACTGGGAAATACTCCCGTATTACTCCTGCTTTGTATGATTTACATTGGCTCCCAATTCATACGCGCATTCATTTTAAGATTCTGCTGCTGGCGTTTTAAGTCATCCACGGGCAAGCTCCCGCTTATCTGTCCAGTTTGGTTTCAGTAAAATCCAAATCTTATTATAGTTTACGTTCCAACTGTAGCACCCTTTTTGATCCCCCTAAAGGCAAGATGCTCTCCAAACTTCCCGCGTGCTTCATATCTCGATGAACGCACGCTGACGCATGAACCAATTGTTAAATTTTAAGCAAAATTAATGTTGAAGCACATTTTGTAACCGTTTTAAGGGGACTTTGCATTCATATCTTCATGTCTTCATCTGCACATCAATGTTTCTTACCTGTAATACGAACAAGAGCTGTTTCCTGGACATCCCTGCAATGCTTGATACCCCCTCTAAGGCGAGTAACATTTGCTGTATACAAAATAATCGAATTTAATTAGCTCTTAATTTTTGTTTAAACATAAATGTGAAATTTAATAAATTCCTGATAGTCGACGATTCGGAAAGATACTAAATGAAGTGTTAGGACACTTAAAAATATACGATGAATACTGTTAAACTTGACGGCACTGGACGAAAAAATTAGGTTAGGTTAGTTTAGGTTAGGTTAGATTAGGTTGGGTTTGAAAGTTGAGCAAATGTAAAGTAAATTTAGGACTCTAAATTTGCCCTGGTGGTAAAGACGATCTAAACACAAATATTTTCCCTGGAACAAAATTCGCGCAAATGTAAAGCAAATGTGACATTCGCGTCAAATTTACCTTGCGTTTGCTACAATGGGAAAACTGTCTCTTTGATGTAGATGTGCGCCGGAATTCTTTTCGTATCATGCAAACATCAGATATTTACTTCTAGTGTAAATCCAGGAAAACGTGATGAAAAACAATATGTTTGTTCTCATGGGTGACAAAATATTTACTCGTAGCAGAAATGGTTACCTTTGCGTTAACTTTACTCCGATTTGCTGAAGAGGGGAAACGTTAAGTTTGCTGGGAATTTACATACATGTCAAACACAAAACGTTGCACTGATTTTACACAGATTTGCTTATAGGTGCAAATGTGTGACAAATTTCATGTATGAAGTAACACATGCTTTACATTTGCCTTAGTTTAGCTTCTAAGGCAAAACATAAATAAGACAGGGATATTCTGAACTATCATTACTACCTCGTACGATATAATCCCATCTTCATCTTCGTCCTCCAGAGTGAACGCACGGCCGTACATTTCCAAATGACTTCGGTCAACTAGTCGGTACTGAGCCAAGTAATCAATGGTTGAGTCTAAAAAAAGTGGCATAATTTTAAATCGCTTGCATGGAAGACTGGTTTCATATTTGGCCACAAATAACTGAAATTACAATTATCCGACCTGGTGAATAAGAAAGGATAAACTGACCTCTCCTCGTTTTGATATCGGCTTGCCCCATGACATCACTGATGGCTTCCCTAAAAGTTAGAGAAAGAGGGTTTTAAAGGAGCACTGTCACCGGGATTTTGCTGTTTTTGGTTCAATTCTGCCATAATTATTGCCTTTTACCTATTATCGTGCAAAAAATGCTCCTACAGAATCAGCAAGATGAATTCCAATGAAATTTTAGCAGGAAGAGCTAACCATAATAATTTTTTTGGTGATTTTTCAATGCATAGCTTGAAATTTTGAAAAAACTGGCAAGTTTTTTTCAAATTTCAATCCATTTCCATCCTCGTCATCTTACATGGAATACAGAAATTTATGGTGTCAATGCAGTACTACAGTCTTTGGCAGCAAAACTAGACCATTATTTTAAGGTTTCCACTGATGCATTGGCAGTTTTAAGCTTTTTAAAGTGATGGTACAATAGCGTGACACTGCCCCTTTAAAGCATCAGTCCTCAAACAAATTAAGGTTAATTGCAGGAGATACAAATTTCGGTGGGAAAGTGAGAAATTGTGAAATGAAACAACATTTGAGTATTGCCCATCCTAGGCCTTTTCATGACGTCATATGGTTGTCCAGTTTATAACACAAAAGATTTCTTACTTCCTTATATAGTGTCAATCGTATGACGTCATAAAACCCAAAATGGAGGCGAGCGGGAAATTTAAAACTACCATGTTTTTAATTACATACTACCAGAAAAGCTCTATTAAGCCCCCGGGGGGCTTATTTAATTTCAGGTCTCATTAACGGGGGATTTTTTATAGAGGGTGGGGGAGGGGGGCCTATTTCAAATCTTAAACATGTTTTCGTCTTAAAACAGTTTTTTTTTGTTGTAGTCGCTACAAATTGCACAATTATCTTTGCTTAGCGAGGGGCTAACTAGAAAACTTTAGTTTATTTAGCCCCTAGACACCTTTAAATTGTAATAGTTTAGCCTTTCTTTTCCCCTTTCATAGCTGTCACACACTTCTAAAAATGTAAACGTAACGCTAACAGAGTAATAGGTGTAAAAAAGATTGTTGTTATTGTTGTTTTAGTTTTCTTTAAGGAAGAAGTATTACACTGAAATGGTCTATTCCTGTGCATGTTCTAAATGTCCTATTACTCACTTTAAGACACTCTGTAATCTCTTTGCCAATTCTGCTCGTTCTTTAAATGCTGCATTTACTCTTGCCACCCCACGAACTAAGAAAAGGGAAAAACATAGCACTCAACATTCACGTTTGTTCAGGAATAGATAATGGAATAACGTAACTATGAAAAAAGGGGATAAGGGCGAGTAGCTAACTTGATAACAACTGGCCACCGCAAACAAATTCAAAAGCTGGCGTTTCGAGCGTCATTCCTTTGTCGAAGCGAGTTCAAATTATTTCTAACGCACGACTAACGCTCGAAACGCCAACTTTTGAATCTCTTTACCGTTAACAATGTGGCTCATTGCTGGAATAGCGTAGAATAGCGTACGTTATGTGGCCCCTTTTATGCCACTCATTCCTGGTACAGGAGTATTGCCTTGGACGAGCTGTAATTATTTTAGTTCATACAGAAAATAATTTGGAATGGCTGAAAGTTCATAGAAGACTTAAAGCGATGAGTACGCTGTTGCCGTTTAAATATGACACACTTGATATGGGAAGATTAATAAATGAGTTAACACAAAAACATTGCTCACAAATTAACTCAGGAGATAAACAATAAATCCTTATTAGCTTACTTTTTGGCACCACATTTTTCTTATTTCCCTCTACTTTCTTCTGCTCTTCTTTTTCTTTTTCCATCTCCACTGTCTTATCATTTTCAACTTTTTCTCCTTTCGCTGACTTCGTAATGACATCATTTCTGACTGTATTTTCCTCAATGACTGGCTCGTTTCCAGGGCTCTCCTCTGTCATGCGTTCGTGCACTTCAGTCCCCTCTCCACCTACCGGTGGTAATTCTTCACCAGGCTCCTCGTGACCTGTAGCTTGCGTCGGGCTTGCAACCAACGAATCTTCGTTCTGCTTGTCATCCGTTTCCTGTTCTTGGAGTGAGTTTCTTTTCGATTTTGTTGGTTTTTCCTTTTTCCTATACACAACCTTCTGGGAAATAACTGTTTTGGACGGTTTCGTTTTCTTGATGGATTTTGATGGAAACGCAGTAGGTTTAAGAGACAAATCTTCCACTGGGGTTGTTTCGGCTGATTCACGACTCGTTGTAAGCTGAAATTGAATCATTATTCGAAAATAACCACTTAGTTTATGTCCTTATATCTATCCTTAGGCTATTAAAAGCAGTCACTGGCGTATAATTTACCAAACAATCAACGAAACAACCAAACCCCTCAATCAATCAATCAATCAATCAATCAATCAATCCATCCATCCATCCATCCACCCACCCATCCATCCATCCGTCCCTTCGTCTTTCCGTCTATCCATCCATTAATCAATCACTTAATTATTCAATAGCTTATTATTCCGAGCCATGTCGTAAAACTAAAATAAGCTACTTCAAAATTCAACCTCTGTTGCAATTTTCAAATTAATTGCAATAATTAACCTAGAACAAATTGCACTCGTATAGGAACTCTCAGCAAACCTTTGATGGCCTCAATAGAAAAAGGAATAAATAAAAACTACCACATAAATTATTCTATAGTTGAAGCGCTAACGGAAGTAGAAAACAAGAAAAGAAAGAATGGGGCCTGAAATGCTTGCGCGTGAACAGAAAACATCTCGAAGATGAGTTGTAATAATCTCCGGCCTTTTGAAGATGGTAATGATTTTGGAGAAAAATTTTCGAGCTTGTGGGCGGAAAGAGAAACTGAGAGAGGTATGTTATCCAAAATCAAGCCACCAGGACAAAAATACCAATACAATTACAACTTAATTCGTACAAACCCTTTCGTTCTCCAAAGCCTCTTCCTCCTCCTCACCTTCTTCGTCAACTAATTTTTTGTTATGTTCACCTTCCTCGTTGAGTGAGGTGTCATTGCGTTTTCTTCTGACCCGTTTTACGTTGTTTAAGTCTTTCTTCTTTCTTTCCGGGGGCGTCCTGAAAATAATTGATTACAGGCAAATTAGTGATATTGAACTAAACTTTAGAAATGTCTGCTCTACGAGCACAATAAGTCATTTTCGAATTACCTTTGGTCTCTTTTTCAAAGCGAGGCCTGGTGCACAACCATTCATGTGAAAATGAATTAAATTTGCATGTAAATGCAGATGATAAGATGAGCACCAGGACTCGCTTTGAAAAAGAGGCCAAAGGTAATTCAAAAATGGCCTATTTTTTACCAATGGTAATGTCATCCCCCCCATGGCCTTCATCATCATTATCATATTACCTCTCTTGTCGTGACCTTCACCGTCATCGTCCTAGTCATCGTTAAAGTAATCATCATAATCATCATCGCCTACAAGAACTTTGTTTCTTAAGTGACAATAACAATAAGGATAACGATAACGATAACTATAGCGATAACGATAACGATAACGATAACGATAACTATAGCGATAACGATAACGATAACTATAGCGATAACGATAACGATAACGATAACTATAGCGATAACGATAACTATAGCGATAACGATAACGATAAATATAGTGATAACGATAACGATAACTATAGCGATAACGATGACGATAACGGTGACGATGACGATGACGATGACGATGACGATGATGATAATAATAATAAATCCGACGCAGGAATCGAACTCGCGGGACACATTGGTGGAGGGCCAACCCTGCTTCCCTGAAGCTAGCTTTATACTATACTATACCATACATATATGGGTTATTGACCAAGCGTGAGGTCAAGATGGCGGCATATCGGCCAAGTTCTTTTTTTGCGTGTTTACGCAAAAAAAGAACGATGCCAATATCCCGCCATCTTGACCGAACAAGCTTGGTCAATAAAGGATTTATTATATGACTCAAAGGACGCCATTAAAAGAAAGTAAAACGCGGGACGAACGGGCTATCCCGAGCGGTCAAGATGGCTCCATCTTGACCTCGCGGGTAGCCAATCACAGCAGGAGAATTGATTCCTCTTGACCGCTGAAAGAGCCAGTCATATAATAACATACCATACCATACCATACCATACCAAACCATACCATACCATACCATACCATACCATGCCATGCCATGCCATGCCATACCATACCATACCATACTGTACTATACTATAGAAATCAACCTCATCGTCAAATGACCATCAATAGTATTATGGCGAGAACCCATAGAGACTGTAATATGGAATTCAAACTATTAAGTAAGCCTTTGATTTTAACCATGGCAGGTAGGCGATCCCTTCTACATTTCTATCAAGAGAATCAAAAATCCAGTTACCCTATCTAAGCCTGAGGGGTGTAACAGACGCCACTTACTGTTCAAAAGCACTTCGTGCCTATCATAATGTTTTCCGTTATAAGGCTAATTACGTTCTGAATCGAAAAGGCTAGCAAAATTTGAGAGTTCTTAACTATGGTCTCTTACCGGCTTTTGTGATCCCTCTTCTTTTGGAAGTCAAACTAGAAAGAATAAATCGTCGACTTTTCATCAGCGAACTTCAGCTTTTCTATCGTATTTTCATGTTCTATATGCAAAGCCAGCAATTTCTAGCCTCACAACTTGAACAAGTGATTATCCATGAACTAAATATCTTTAGTTTTATTCAATAGCTTAAATGAGTTAGAATTCTCATTTCCTTGTTGGAGATAACGCAATGATGCGTTTGAAACTAGGACTGACTGAATAGGTAGTACATCATTTGAAAAAATATCCTTGATTGAAAACTCGCGCATTTGCAATTTATATTTCTGATTTGGCGCTTGCAATAGTGCTCAGCTACAGCTGGACTGAGGACCTTCAAGTTCGACGTCAAAGACAATGTATACTGCATGAAAATGGACATGGAGCAAAGAGCATAGCCTGGGACACACGTGAGACGCAAATTCAAGAACAAGCGCAAATTTTTTCACCTGTGATTGAACATCGCTGACGCACATGTAATCGCAGCGCATGGCTTATCTGTCATATTGGATAACTGCTTCAAATGCTCACGTGAACATGACATTCCTTGTGCTCCTTGAATTACATTAACGTACATGCGTCGTTCGCACTTACGTCCATATGCGAACCAAGCTATACAGCGCGCAAGGGGTCACGAAGCCAGGAATGCGAAGGTAACCGGAAATAAAAACATAGACGTTAAAAGTTACGTTATATCATTACAATGCATACATGTATGACGCATACCTGATAGTCATTATTAAGCTCGTCCCCGACCATGGATTGATTAAAATTGCGCTGTGATCCAGTCTTCTCTTGAGATCGTAGCGCAGATCTGTGATCTTCCCCTAGAAATAACAGCTAGAGTGGGCATTGCTCCAATAGTATTTTTTTTAATAAATTACACCTGTAAAGTGGCAAGTAGGCCTTTTGGGTTGTGCTTTCGCATATCATCGTGATTATCGTCATCATCATTATCATCTTCATCATCATCATTATCATCATAGTCGTCTTCATCGTCATCATCATCGTCATCTTCATCATCACAATGTCATCATTTAAATGCTTTACTGCTCGGCCAACAAGGGTGTCTATTATTATCTCATCTCCTGTTATTCCATTCTCTAACCACATGCTACCTAATGAGATTGAATATTCTTTCAACGTGTGATTTCACGTCTATCACGCTTTAACGATCATGCATTTTACAGTGATGCACGACGCCTATCCTCGCACTTCCTCAACCTTCCCCTCTCCCTTCTTCGATACAGGGCCTATCCATTTTCGACTGCTCCCTTTGGTGATCGTGCTAAATATTTTGGAGTCTTAAGTTTTTTATCCAGATGTATCCTCCAACTTCTGCTGAATTATATCTTAACGCATCGGGGTACCCATGACTGAGTGTGTTAATCATGTGGTTTTTGATTTTCCCTTTCTTGCCTAAATAACTGAAACTAGCAAAGATTTGGGACTTGGAGGTCAACGAATGTTGATATGGACTCCGCTCTTACCACTAGATGCAGCCTCCAATTTCTGTTGAACGAAGAGTTCATCTTGCAAATCTAGAGAAGTAGATATAAATAAAACATCTGTAATAGCCATTAGATTAAAATGAAAGTCCCATGGCTACGAAAAATGACATTAGATTTTCACAACATGGTTTTTTTTTACAGACCTTTTTAATGTCGCTCGATTTGCAAACATACTAAAAAAGCCCCGGGAAAACTCAAAAAGAAGTTTCTGCTTGGCCCTCAGTACGGGTAAACTACTGAACGAATCTTTCCAATCATCTTCGTGCTTCAGACAAGAGACCCTACTCATCATCATCATCATCTTCATCATCATCATTATCATCATCATCATCTTCATCATCATCATCATCATCATTTTTATTTGCATTTTCGTTTTCTACTTTTTCAGAGCAATCTTTCCATTGCGAGTGCACCTTTTCATGTGTAAATAATTACCGATTATGATTATTGAGTTACAGCGGCGAAACCTTCTGGAACAGCTTACCCTGTAACATTGGAGAGTCTGGTTCATTAAATCAATTTAAACGCCTTCTGTATCATAATTTTTAAACACACGGCATTCATGGAAATCAGATTTATAAGTAGCATATTGTTGTAAGTTAATACAATGTTAGGATTAGGATTTTAGGTTTTAGGATCTTAGACATTTTATTGCAATTTATTGTACCTGATGAATTTTTTACCGTGTATAAATAATGATTAAAGATTTTAATCTTTAAAAATATTAAAGAAAGATTGATTACCGAGTTTATTACACCAGATGTTTTATTAATTATCGTTTGTTGCTTCTTATCATACGGGCTAAAGCTGCCATTCAACATACCGTATGAATCACTGCGCTCTCCATCCTCATCTTCGCTAGCCTCCAGTCTCTCCCCAACAGATGAGCATCTGAACTTCGGCTTACCACAATTCTCACAGATATCCCGACAGGCACTGCAAGGCCCACCAGGCCGCTGACACCAAGTACCGCACTTTAAGCAAAGGCCTTGACACTCCGGTATCAGAGCTCCGCATCTGTAGCAGTGGATTCCCTTGCAGCCCACGGTGCCTTCACCATTGAAGCCGTTTTCCTGTATTTTTCGTGAGTACGGGGATTGGAATTGTTGCGCAAAGAAGTTCAGATCGCTTTCGCTCAGCTCGTCCTCGCCGCGCACAACGCGGGGTCTCGGGCGCGGTGCAGCATCTTCAGAGTCGGACCCTTTAAGTGACAGGAAATAATTTATACTCAGTTTATACTTCTAATAGCATGTAGCAATAAAACTAATAAGGGAAGTTCACTGCATTTTGACTAGACTGGGAGCGGTTGTGTTTTTCCCCTGATCACTTACGCGAAAGGACGGTAAAGATATGTAAATTGGAGACTCTTGATTGGAAAAGAGAACGCCGAGAAGATCAATGCGCGCTGCAGATGTTTTGAGGTTATGTTATGCTCGTGATCTACTTTTTGACTAAAAAGAGTTGTAATTAAATGCATCAGCGCTTTCAAAGCTGTTACCCAGTTTACATGCAATGCGGTAAGGTGAATTCTGAGAGCATGCGTCTGGCAAATTTTAGGAAATGTAAGGTAAGAAACAACAGTATTTAAGAGTAAGGGATAACAGTATTTAGAGCTCGTTTCAATTGTATGTCGTAAAAACAAAACCAAAGCAATTACTGACCAATCACAACAGAAGTAAGCAATGCAATGAGCCTATCAGAATACGAAACAATTACATGAAGGCGGAGCGAAGCGCGGGAAAATACGCGCCTGCAAGTCACGATTGGTTTTGGTTTTGCTTCTCACTGGTTCAGAAAGTGGCGCGAGTTTTGCTGGCCAATCACAGAGCGAAGCAATGCAAAACCAAAGCAAAACGATAATTACTTGCGACACTCAATTGAAAACCGCTCTCAAAGGATAACAGTAATGGAGCCAACCTCGTTCCCAGGGCTTTTGTCCGCCGAGCGCAGCGGAGAAAAGCCCTGGGAACGAGGTTGCATTGAAGCTTTCTGATCATGGTGATATAATCTAAAGGAATGAACTCTTAAAGCAATATGACTATATAATATATGATATCACCTAATATCATACCTGGGCCAAGAGAGGGTATAGGTTTGACCATTATCTTCCTGCTTTCTTTCTTCTCTTTCGGGGAGCCCTCTTCAGTACTTCTGCTTATATGCACTTCCCTTATAGCTCCTTCATTTACGATTTTCGTGTTTACGACTTTTTCACCAGATCTGTGTTCTTTCCTTCTTAAACCATCCGTCGAGGTTTTATCAGATCCTCTTCTGATTCGCTGTTCGGATTCTGTGTTGCTTGGTCTTCTCTGGGTCCCATTCTCCTCTTCACTGCTCGACAGAGTTAGGTCGCTGAGGGGCTGGACATGCAAGCTGAAGTCGCTATCCCAATCACTGTCCCACAGGCCACTGTTTAATGGAACTCTATCTTGGGAGTCTTTCTCTTGAGAATTTTGAGAAATAGGACCTTCTTTTGCTGCGAAAACAAAGCGCATTAAAAATGTAGAATATGAAGTATGCCTCAATCGCCGTTGAAGTAGTATTATTTTTTCCTTTTTTTTTAATCCAAGAATGAAGTAATGTATATTACTTTATTAATTCATATCATGAGAATAGATCGAAAGAAGCTGTGAAAAACAAGAAAAATTCACAACGAAGAAGAAGGCACCATACACCTTAAATATTGTGCGATTCCTTAAAGGCAGGCACATGTTACAACTATGAACATGACTCTAAAAGGCTGAAATCGTTTACTTTTCACATTTTTGTAGTTACATATTTATATTTTTATGATCTTTTTGGTGGCAGCGTAGCCTTATCATCATCATCATCATCATCATCACCACCACCACCACCATCATCATCATCATCATCATCAATATCAATATCAATATCAATATCAATATCAATATCAATATCAATATCAATATCAATATCAATATCAATATCAATAACATTTTCCTTTTCACCATCATTATCATCGCGGCGAGCGTACGTCGAAACATTGCTTTAAAAAAGCGCTTCTCGTTTTAAATGATCAATAACCAACTGAACCAAAGGAGAACGGTGGCTGCTTTTCAGCTTTTTATAACTTAAGGCAACGCATCAAGGCAGACTTAGCATCTTTTTACCTATTTCCTTCTTTCCTTTTGATTCTTTCCTTCTACTCGGCTCCAGTCCTTCTTCCTTTTCCCTCCTCCTCTCCAGACCCTCCTCTTTTCTCCGCTGGCTCTTCTTTGTATCATTTCGAGCCTGTTGAATCTGGGCCTGCAGTGAACTTAAGTCAGCGTTTTCTTCGCTATCGGCGACATACCCGTCATTCTGTGCGGGCGAAACGGACAAGGAAGAAGAACATTCCGGATAATCCTGTTGGCAGAAAGATCGAATTTGGAGGAATAAATTAAATAGTTCTCACAGTTTTTTGCCTGTTAAATTGTATCACTTTTGAAAAGCAAGATCATAAAATATCTGTCTCTGAAGTGAAATGCATTTAAATAATATATATTCATGAATGGAAGTAAAGACAGAGAGTTTTTCTAATTTTAAATTTGACATTCATAACAGGTTTAATTTAGTTTTATTCAAAGACCGACAATGCCAGTGATCCGAACATATTTAAACTACATACTAGTTATGCAATGGTTTTGAGTGGTACACCATGGAACATCCTGGGAATATCTCGTTAATAGCTTGTATTTGCTTAGTATAACCACGAGCCTTGCGTATACCAAGACAATATAAGTGACAAATAATGGAATTTTCCATGGTACATTACGAGAAAGCTTTCCATGACTACTTTATACCATAGGAAATACATGGGTCAATACAGTCGATGCGACATAGGCCAAGAACAGGTTGGGAAGATAAAGTGGAATACCGCTGAATATACTATGGCTCTCCTGCAGTCTGATTGGCTGTAGTTTTCATGATATGGTATAAATGTGAATACAGAACGAACCTGGTCTACAGGAGAAGGCATAGGAGGTCTTCGAGCAGCTCCAGAAACCAGACGATCAGAGCCCCAACTATCAGTCATAAACTCACTATCTGATGACGAGTCTTCGCTGAACCTCGTTCGGGGATCAAGTATGATGTCATCCTCCTCCTCAGTCTCGACGAGTACCGGCTCTTCACTGAATACGTAATCACGTCGGTCCAGGCCCACTGTGAAAAATGACTCAGTTCTTGCCAACGAATGCCTAGGGCTTCTGGTTTGTCCCACTGTTTTGTTTTCTTGATGCTTTTCTTTTACAGTCTGCGCCTTATTGTCATTTATATCGTGCGAATATCGCTTGCTTCTTTTCTTGTCATCAGAGTTTTTCCCATTTTTATTCTCCCTTGAGATTTTATTTCCTTGGATGCGACGTTTATTCTCTTTATGAAGGGGACCTAATTTTCTTCTGGTAGCTTTTGAGTTCCCTCTCGTTTCCTCTTCATCTTGAATGCCGTGTATTAAATAACTGGTCTTTTCAGTTCCACCGAATGGCCGTCTACGAAGGCGCACTGTAAAGCCTGATTTTGGGTCATAATCTTCAATCATTTCGAAATCACTGAAGGAGTCGTTATCTGACAAATAACTTCCGGTTTCATATTCTTTCACCCAGTCCTCTTCCTTGTTACCAAGCTCTCTCGTCATTTCCGATTGTTGTGACCCATCATCCCATGCGGAGCGTACATCCGGGGGTTCGTTTATTTGATCAATATTCGCCCCAGGTTCCGTCATAAATACACTACCTTTCGATTCCGAGCGCTTCTGCTCGAAAGCCTGGTCACTAGTTTGCAGGTCGTCATTAAGTTGACTTTGTCTGCTCATGTGAACGCGGAATGATTCCATGTCGTCGCGCCAGTCCATTGGCGAGCTTGAAGTCCAAACTCTTTCGTTATTTTTCGGAGTAGATCGTGGAACTTGTGAATTATCAAATCGCCTGTGATCCACTATAAATCTAGAATCGCCGCGTTGCAAAGTATCCAGAACACTTTCGTGTAGATCTTTCTCCGCAATCGCTTGCCAATCTGTGGTAGGCGTTCCACATTTGTGACACCTCTTTGGAGTAACAACTATCGTTCGCAACTGCCCTCGAGAGTTCGTGACCTTCTCCGTGACAGGTAAATTTGCGTGACATGAAGCGCAAGTGTAAGTAGGGGAGAAATCAGGATCGTACTGGCCAATAGAAGGAAGAACATCCAGAACCTAGAAAAAAAGAAACAATAAGCTCAATTTTTTCCAGAGAGAGGTAAAAAAATACTTAAACTGGTCAACTCAGATTTTCAATTATACAAAGAAGACCTTTTACTAAGTTAGTATAGAACCCACCGACCTTCTAACTGGAAAACCAAAATTAACTCCATGCAGCGCTTTCACGAAGCTACTTTGAGTTGCTTACAAACCTAAGCCTCTGAGTACAAAAATTGTATGAAACTTTGCTCCTCAGATTTTGGTATGTTTTCAAACAATTTGTGGGTTTCTCCCAGTCTCCCTTTCAAATACCGCGCGAGCTCGTACGACCAAAGGAAAAAGAAAAGCTTTGCGCTGTTTTGCATCCTAACAATGGGGGCGAGCCTAAAACTGGGCATAAACGCTGAGGAACTGGTAAATAGTGTAATTTTTCATAACTGGTTAAAACTAGGAGTTTATGGATTGATTTCTGCTAATACTTTGTTAACATGGACCACTCAAATACTGTTATTTATTGATTACCTTCCAGCTTAGCCTGCGATATCCTCCGCCGACCCGAATGACTGGATTCAACAGAAACATCTCCTGTAAAATAAACATGCTAGCTTATTAATCTTCTTTTGCAATTTTTAAAAGGCTATTCAGACTCTATTCAGCTAACTTACCGGCTCCATAATTCAATCTCTTCTGGGCATTCTCTAGCCTCCCACCTTCAGTTAGGCTCTATTTCCGCCGCTCACTAGGGTCCGGGCTTTCCTCCCCGAGAGCTCTCTCGGGGAGGAAAGCCCGGACCCGAGTGAGCGGCGGAAATAGAGCCTAACCTCCAATATGACTCCCCTAAAAACCACTGCACGGGTGGCTAGGTGTTCTCTAAATAAAAGAGTAGAGAGAGGCGAAGAAAGCGACAAACAGGGGATAGGATAGCTAGCTCGCCAACTTCCTCACTTACTTGGTCAGATCTCTGACTTCTTAGTAAACGAGGGCATGGAGAAGAAGACTCTGAAGAACCATTCTGCGACTAGAGGACATAAAATGAATAATAACGGATTAGGATTATCAGGAACATACGTTTGATCTACCGTATCAGGATTAAAAACGAAATCAGATGCAAGTGGTTGTTGAGGATTAAAGGGTTAACTATAACACTTTATTTTGTACTGTTTCAATAGGGTACATAATTACAGTACTAATTGTGTCAATAACAAAATGCTCGAATGTGATTGGTTCTTAACAGCCTTTATTTGTGGCTTAATTGGCTGCTTCAGGTCCAAACTGTCCGATTTGAGCTGTCCGATTACAAACACCTGTAATCGGACAGGCCAAATCGGATAGTTACCTTATTTGGGTATGTTGAGCAGTGGCTGCCATGTCGTGTCAGTTGTCAATCTTCGCGCTTTGTAAAATAGCAGCCATTTCCGTTGGTTATTTTGTACAATACGTTTTACAATTTAGAAAGTTGACCTCTAGAGTTTCTCGCATTTTGTTATTGACACAATTAATTGGTAATCGGACTTCGTGTCGTACAATTCAGGGGTAATCGTGCTCGTAATTTCAAATCAGCCTCGCGCTACGCGCTCGGCCAATTTGAAATCACTCGCCCGATTACTCCCTGAATTGTACTCCACTCAGTCCTATTACCATTACTAATAATGTAACTGTATTCTCCCTTATGGCCCTATGAAAGTTACAACATGACTAATTAATAAAGTAAAATATTAAAATAACATGATCATACTAAGATTACAACAATAGGGTATAAATCACTAAATATAATAATGATATATTTATAGAGCGCCTTTTCTACAAGATTCAAAGTCGCTGCTTACACTAATCAAACATAAAAAATAACATAAAAAATAAAATAAATAAATAAAGTTAAAACCACTTAAATATGTTAAAACTGTACCAAAATGTTAAATCGAGTTTATTAAAAAGCTAAAAATTCCTGACTGTTTTAAGCTATCAAGTGTGAATTCACGCATGATGCAGTCAAAGTAGTTTAGGCCTGTCCCGATTGCGCTGGAAAAATGGCAAAAAAAGTGCTCAAATAGTGCTCTATTTTTTATAAAAAGTGCTTGAAATTTAAAAATAGTGCACGAAAGTTGCTCGCAGTTTTTTATTATTTCCTAGCAGATGTTCCTACACATTCCTAGTTTTATCTAACTTTTAACTCTCGATTTTCTAATATCGATTTTCTAATATGGTTTTCTGATATTTTCTAATATTTTTTTTAACTCTCGATTTTCTAATATGGTTTATATGACCATAAAGTATAACAACGTTTGTCGAACAAAATCTCTTTATCAGTCAAGCATAGTTTCTAAAGCACCCAGCATCACAGAACTATATGAAATCAACCGTATAGCTACAACTGTATTAAATGCTTTCGTCAGCAGCTGTACTTCTTACCAGAAAAGATCGCTTAAAGTTCTGAGAAGCACGCGAAGTCATGAACCAATCAAAATCGACTGTTCCCAATGTTAAAGTGCGCATGAATCGAAATTTCAAAGCCAGTTTGTTTCTCCAATATGAAAACTGGTGTCTTAAGAAACATTTTGAGGGGAAAATAATTTACTAAAGGTAGCAGGGACGTATTATCAAACTTTAGCTTCTTCTGTAATACGTCTCTTTTTCTCTTGAATTGAGCCTGCCAGATTTCATTTAGTCTTCTTTCTCCTGGCCAGCCTCGATTAGCTTTCGCTACGTACGGTTTCAGGTCTCTTATCAATGTATTCTTTGGAAACTGAATAAAATAACGTTGTCTTTTTTTGTCTCGCGGCGAAAGTTGGGCCTTTCTTACTAAAATTCTAGACAAAAGCCTGGGGTCGGATGAATGGTCGTGACGTCATTCGTGTGTACTCCGTCGAGTGCGACACTCTGTTTTTGTGCGTTCCGTGGAATAACTGAGAGAATTACGAAGATTCACTACCGGGGCCGCCAGCTGCGCAAAACGTTCCAGGTTTTAGCTTTTTCGCCTTCTCAGCCATGTTTCACGCTTGAACATTCCACACGAATGACATCACAGGGACCTATTGGCCGCAAGCAAAATGGAATTTTGAAAGCCGCTACAAATACTGAATCCTTGATGTCACGAAAAGGAGTGAAACGACTGAAAATGAAATATGAGGATTATATCAGCTCTGATCCAATTGGTAGTTAATTTTCGATTCAGGTGCACTTTAAAAGGACCATAGCTCGTGCATTTCCATGACAACAGTCAGCCAGTCAGGCGACAAGGTGGAATTATTCAAATTCATGATAGCATTCATGATAACATTCATGATACTCGGCTTTACTGAAAACGTTTCAAAGACAAAATAATTTAAAATATGGAAAATTGTGAAAAATGTGCTGAAATGTTTCCCCCTAAAGCGAAAAAATGCTCAAATTCTGCTCAAAAGTCAATTAAGTGCTCAAGAGTGCTGGAAATGTAAAATAGTGCTCCAAATTCGAAAAAGTGCCGAAAAAGTGCCCAGCGCAATCGGGACAGGGCTTAAGTAGTTCCTCCTGAACTTCTTTAGATCGGAAAAGTAGATAAAGTCATTATCACTAAGATTGTTCCACAGTTGAAGAGCATTATGAAAGAACATTCGCTTCTCCTATTTCTACGTGGAATCGGAACGCTATAAGGCATCCGAGATCTTGTATCGTCAAGCAGTCAAGCCCGACGTCTAACTTTTTCCCCGCTCGAATGTGCGGAATTACGACGTACCTTTCTGTGTGTGGTTTCTCTAGATCTCTTTTCTTCCGTAGAGAAGACCTTGAAGCTGAATGGAGGTGGATGGATAAAACTAAAATACTTTGAAACATCCGTCCCTCTGTTGGTCTGAAGTGTAAAACAATAAAGATGTTGGTTTTAACTTTCAAATGCTTTAAATTTTCAGCTCTGTCTGGAATTTGCGTTTCTTCATTTTTTTGTCAATGATGCCAGTTTGGCGAACGTTTTTTGGGAAACCAAGAGCGCAAAGATGGTGCATCAGTTTGAATATCATGGCATACCTTCCCGTCATGAACAAGCCATATATATTCACCTTCCAAAATTGATCTCCTGCAGGGCCGGGTTGTTCGAAAGCCGATTAACCCTAATCCAAGATTAAAAACTAACCAAGGAGTTTATTTTTCTATCCACGAACGTTGTACAACGCTGATATTACGCAAAATTTTAGATTAGAGGACGTCAATCCTGAAAAGCAAAAAGAAGCAAAAGAAACTTTTATCCAAAAGTTAAAAACTGCAGACAAAGTTTACGCTAATCCTGGATTAAGTTAATCGGCTTTCGAACAACCCGGCCCAGAACCTTAACACTGACGGAGTTTGGGAGGTTTTGCAGAATTTTCCCCATCCGTCACCTCCAGGCCCCCAGAAGACCAAAAATATGCGCGGAACAAATCTTGGCCATAGTGCGGAACTCATTTATGCAGTATTCTGGCCACTATCCAGTATCCACGCAAATAACGCCTGCATGCATCTCTCTGCTGTTTTGAAATTGCCTCCTTTTTTAAAATTTATGCAAACATCTGGTGATACGGCCATACTGTTTAAATATCAGCGTCTAATACACTGCTGTGGTCTCTTACCAGCACTTGAGGATCCATTTTGGGAAGTCTTTCAACTACCCGGATGTGGTTCCTATGCAACCAGTAGTTCACCAGCTCTTCTTGGCAATATCCCGGATTTGGGGAACAAGATCGCTCGATTTGCCATTTATTCAATGGCGCAAGCTGTCTGCAATCAGACTGCTGCTCCGAACTCGTTGTTGCTAAAATGTGATAATAATTCATTTAGATCAATGCGTTCATCCACATGCGTTGTTACTGCCAGAATTGGCTACTAAGTCATTCTATCGATTAGAACTGAAAATGAATATAAAATAAAACTTGTCCTCTTTAATTATTTTTTTATTGCTCCACAGAGTTCTGTTTCTATGCTGTGGTTGAAATTTACCAGATGAATCAAGTTATGCCCCAAACAATTTAATCAAACATGATACTGTTTGTCAAACATAAAGTTGGGTGGCTAAAAGGACAATGACAATGTTTGACCAAACACACAAGACAAAACGAGTCCACAGAACAATTTTGGCGCATTATCACTGAAATTTCGACGTTATGTGCATTACGTGGTTCATTTGGTTGCGTTTTACCGACTGTTCACGCTTTGTTGGTTGGGATGGCTAAACGATCAAATATTTGTTCGTAACGCGAAATGTTGGATGAAAATGTTTGATCTAGATCAAACATGGAAAGCCGTTAAATACAATGTTGAGAGAGGCGGCTAAACGGTCAAACATGCTCGTCCAACACGATGTTGGATGAAAATGTTTGATTGTTTAGCCGTGGCTTAGCAAACCGAGCATCAGTTTGCACTGCCTTTCAATAGATGATCGCACGAAATGTGCGAAACTTTGGCACGTGCAAATCACGAGGATGTTCTGACGCGTGACTTTTTTCATTATTCTACCTCGTTCCCAGGGCTTTTCTCCTCCCCTCGACGGAGAAGGGCCCTGGAAACGAGGTAGTTCATTGACCATTAGGTTTGTAAAAAGTGGACTATGAAGTGTAGAATTACGGTACAAGATGAACTCGTTTGGCTCTACGCTGAGCACTGTTTGGCCTGTGTATGGGACGATAAAGTAGGACTTTTGCCTCAACGCAGTTAAAAACTCAAAATCAAATGAAGAATGATCCTCGCAGTTGTGAAGGCAATTTATGCAATTGCGAAAAGAAGCCTGAAAAAAAATTCAGGACTTCAACGGGTTTGATCCCGTTACCTCGCGATTACCGGTGCGATGCTCTAACCAACTGAGCTATGAAGCCACTGACGTTGGGAGCAGGTCAATTGTGGGTTCATATGTTCCCGTGAAAGAAATGAGTGTGAATGATATATGAAATGAATCATATATGAACTGCGGAAATGAAATCAAATGAAGAATGATCCTCGCAGTTGTGAAGGCAATTTATGCAATTGCGAAAAGAAGCCTGAAAAAAAAAATTCAGGACTTCAAAACTGTTGTGAGCGGTTTGCTCGAAATATTTCCCATTCAACAACAACAAGCTTTATTTTGCATGACCGAAGTGCTACAGTATTTCTAAAGCAAAATAAGGCTAAAAAACAAACAAACAAGAATTAAACTAGTTTCATAACAGTTTGTTTCGTAAATCAAAACACGAGGAATTAAATTTAAAAACTGTATATATTAATAATACTATCATTATAGTTCATTAATTCAACAATTAAATCAGTAAATGGTAACTGAGTAATATTCGGGATTCTATTAACTATTTTATCATCCAATCTCGCTGTTATTTTTCCCATGTATAGACCTTTTTAGCTTGTAGATTTTGTTTTCCCAATGTAGACCATGTGATGTTACCCTAGAGAACTGTTTCTTTGAAATTTCGCTATATTCACGTGCATATGTACGCATAATTTACGAAAAGACAAAAGGCAAATCCTCTTGGGAAGATCACATGGTCTACATTGGGAAAACAAAATCGACAAGCTAAAAAGGTCTATTATCCTTGCTTTGTTTGTATTAGTTTCGCGCCGTAAATACCCCTTCACCATGACAAGATGTTTTTTCTTGGTTTAGTTTGTTTGATATCTGGCACCGTTAGCGATCCTTCTTCCAAAAAAGAAAACTTACACTTATTTACTTCTTTACGTCAAGTGCTGCCAGCTCCACCCTTACTACTACCTCCTTCAGAAACGTTTTGCAGTGCAAAAGAGTAAAAAAAAAAGCAATAAATACAGCTAGACCGCAACACTTTGAAGAATGAATGTGGATGTCATTTACATCTGTACAATGTAATATGCAAGCACCCTTAACATACAGATCCTTACTCCAGACACTTTTAATTAAATGAGCTAATCTAATTGTTTTAGTATAAATCTACTAGTCGTTCAAAACTAAACAAGTAAATTATCTAAATTCTCCTCGCAGACACTTCGAAAACGCGAAGAAGCGGCCGCCATTTTGTTGACAACCGCTACTCACTATCTATCACAGAATAGATAGCGAGTAGCGTAGCCAATCAGAGAACGGCATTCGAGATAGAACGCTAGTAGATTTATACTAAGGCTATGTCTACACTATACCGGATAGCTCTTGTGCCGGCACGAAAAACATATCGGATAGGGCCTTTGTTCACATTCAAAACGATGATTTCGGCACGATTTTCGCGTCGGAGCGATGCTGGGCCGCTGGCTGAAGAATTGTGAAAAGAGTCAGATGCAAATTAAGTTAAAGATAGCACTATTTACATTTCATGAAAAAATTATCGAAATTTTCATCCCGTCACTTGGCAGTACTTTCCGTCAAGCTGATTAAACAAGGACCTTTTCGCGAAAACAAAAAGAAGGTATTTTTATCCGACTATCCCACCGAAAAGTATCGAATTTCTATTGCGAAATTAGGCTGAATTTTGATTAAAACCGACAGGAAATGAACTTCATTGTGTGACTGCTGCGGGGCTGCGTATGGCAACAAATGTCAGATTTGAAATCACAAATTGTGTTTTTAATATGATCTTGCTTTATTTAAACGTTTGCTCACATTCTCTCGTTATTTTATCTGTGTTCTTGTATTAAAATCGCAGACAGGAAACTGGAAGCAAAAAAAAAGTTTGTCTGCAGTCGCCTGTTAAATATATTTACTATAAGGTAATTCGAAAAATAACATTTATGACGCTTGACCATTATAGCATTTTTAAAAAGTCTGTAGTAAGGATCTATATGTTAAGGATGCTTGCATATTACATCGTACAGGTGCAAAAAAGCTAAGCTACAACTTGCGCGTAACTTGTTCACCATTTTGGGTTAAATGGTATATGAATTTCCTCGACCGCAATCACAATGGACGATCTTCACATAGAGGTACATTTTTATTTCTATACAGACGGTGTTAATTAAATATTTTTTGCCGACCAGCAAATTAAGAACTTTACATTTAAACGGATGCGACTGCCTAATGTAGTAGTTCTTCGATAGCTCAAGATCGACAAAGTTGCGCTGTTTCGAGTTTTAGTGATCGTAAAACATCCTTAGTTTGTTATGAACGCGTGGGGGGAAATCGACAAGCCCAAGAACATTAAAATTCCGCGAGTTAAGTTATAGTCTTATCTAAAGGAAACGTTCTGACTGCGAGAAAATTCAAATGCAGATAAAAACCGCGTATCGAGTCGTGACCATAAATTCTAAATACGCTTTGATTCGATCAAATTTTAGGTCATACACACTTGCTAAATCCAGTGAGATAAACGGGTGAAACATAAAACGGACTTACTTCGAACGGGCGGCAGCGCGATCAAGGCTTCTTTTTTTCGTTCCATGTTTCGTTCCTCGTGTGTCAAGAAGGATTAGTCGCTCGAAATTATATCTATATTCATGATCATGAGGGAGGAAGGCCTGATGCCCGGCGATTCTGAGTTGCCTCTCCTTTCTTCGCCGCCATATCAACATCTGTAGTTAAATGGTTTCCATGGAAAGCCATTTCAAGGTAATTAATAATTGATCCAATGTATTTCACAATGTCGAACGGACAGGTGAAAAATTCATTTGATTCGACAACAGAAATGTCATGGCTGCCAAATAATCACAGGTCAAAAACAAAACAAAAAAACAGGTCATTTTCATTATTTTATTTCATTTTGGTAGATGCCATTCGCAAGGGCTTCCAACGGAAGATTTAAGTGGATCACTATTTACAGGTGTCAAAACGACACGATATGTAGATATACCGCCAAATATCAATATCTATCGCTCGCGTTTCGAGTGTCTTTGTGTACATTTAGGAGCACAAAGTGACCTGGCTGGAAACAGTTGGGTTCCGGAAATAACTGCATCTTTACAATTTTGTTTTGCAAGCTGTCAAGGAAGCAATTTCCAAACAGGAGGTGGCGAGGAGAAAGCATGATAAATGAAATATTCAAAAGCTGGTATTGTTTCACTGTGTGGTATGGCACGGAAAGGCCAGAGACGTGCGGAAGCCCTTTAACGCCCAACGGCAGATATATCGGACGACAGACAGGCCTACCGCTTTCAAGATTGCCCACGCTCTCAAATTTAGACCTGATTATTATGGTCTGTTTATAGTGTCAACCAGTAACTGTTTTAGGCATTAAGAGCCATCACGCCTTCGTTTCCCGTTCCATATCATTATTTGTTTTCAAGCAAAACCAAAAATGGCCGTTTTATGCGCCCTGGAGCAAAGCTAAAGAGCACACATCTTTGCTTTCAATTCTTTAATTCAAAATCTCCTTTGGAAAGCAAAATACCCTAATGAGAGCAAACCTTGATCTCATGACTAAGCATTTATCTCCAATTTTGCCTCTCACCCCCACAGTGAGTCGAGTATCAGCCATTTGATTCGAGCCACTTTCCTCTGTTTTTCTCTTTGGCGCCCGGATTGCATTCTGGAAGATTTGGATAAAACGGCGAAATGGAACTCACGCCATCCTCATTTTATAGATTTTGATTTCTAGTGTCGAGCCATCCGGACCTACTGGGAAAATATGGCAAGCGTTGTGTTCTTTGCAAGTTAAATCTCGCCCAAATTGCCTTGCTAGGTCCAAGAATCCATCACAGAACGGCTGGAGAGACGAACTTCACTTCAAAGCTGCCATGACTCGACACGACCACTTTTGGCATCCCAGTCGTTGTGAAATTATCTCTCACCTCTGGCTTCGTAAAAACAGTGGTTTGCCTGCACTCTCCATTCCAGCTTAATGATGTCAGCCTGGGAGCTTCTGCAGTGAAAAATGGCTCGAAAACACACTTATAAACCGAATACCTACCGATCACAACTCGTCACGGTTGCGAGCAAAACAACGACGATTCAAATTGGTGACGTCACAATAAAACTTGAGTCCTCAGTATTGGCCATGTTCTAAGCGAGTGAGGGCCTGGGAATGATTTTTAAAATTTATCGACTGGAAAAAAATTGTTGATACTGCGTGAAAGAACATCTCAGAAATGGTCACCTTGCCAAATTTGACGCTGTTCAGTTGAATTGAAGCTGAAACAAAAGCTTTTGAAAACTGTGAAAATTAGAGACTGTATGGTTTGGAGGGACACACTTTCCGAAATAGAGACATTTGTATGGGATTTTTTAAAGATCTAAATGCATGTCAACTGGCGACTTTTCGACCAAACATAGTCAAACTTGCTGAAAGTACTTAATTTGAGATGTCCTTTCATACGAGAATCAATTTAGTTCAATGCCATTGATTTTCAATGAAGTTTGGATTCGTTCTCAGGCCCTTACTCGTTTAGAACATGGCCAATTCCAGAGCAGCAAACGTTTCAAGGGAGACCTTCATATAGGACATCTAGATCCCTTTCAATTATTTGCATCGAAAAAAAATGCCGTAAGAGGTCAAAAAAAATCGGTTCTTAAAGGGTTAAAAGCAACGATGACGGCGACGGCAACGAAAACGTCTTTTCAAAATATAACTTCTCGTTTTTGCTACTCTTTCGTGATTATTCCAATTTGTGGAACTTAGAAAATGCTGTTGAACTATTCAGGGACTATATTATTACGAACTGCGTTAAAGTAACGAAAAAGAAAGAAAAATTAACCGTCATGCGCTCACGGATGTACCAAAATGCATAACGCACGTGTAGAGCGAGTGTTTTTGTTAATTAAGAGTGACTCTATAACTCTCCCTAAGATCCTCATATTCAATTTTCATCCAGAAATAGATTTCGCTCATAATTCCTCCATCAACTTCACTTGGCAAGTAGGTAACAAATATGAAATAATATCGGAGAAATTGAACTTTTTAAAATTTTCTGATCGAAACTTTTGGCACCCCGGAATGTGCTCGATACTCAGCGGTGAACTCGTGAATTTTACAAGACTTGCAACTGTTAGTTCTTGAGAATACGGATCATTCAAAACCTCTAGATTCACTAGTTATAAACAACAACCCTTTATCTTAATAATACAAGTAATTGCGATCCTAAGCTTTAATTAGTGTAACAAATCTGACGGCACAAAGTTTATCTATTTTGAGCTCTTATCGCAACACGTGATTTAAGCTAAGTTCACAGGAATAAATTGCAAAAGTGGCTCGTACTCACGGGCTCTTCTACACATCAGTGCAAAGTTCCATCCATCATCTGTAAAAATCAGTTAGAACATTTGGCCGCAATTGTGTTTTTGTTCCACATTTGAGAAGTGAAAGTCGTGGCATTCGGCTAACACCGCCATATTCCCATCCAGGGCATCGCCAACGATCCTCCATAACAAAGTCTGGTGATCTCAAAATTAATTCCGTAGACCTACATTTTTCGATCTAGATAGAAAGCATATAACTATACAGAATTTGACTGACGATACGCAGTTAAATTTGTTCCAAACTCGTCCTCAGAATCTGTTCGATCGGTGAGCGATATTTTTTTGTTATAAGCCGCTGACCATATACATTGCAGTGTGGGACACAAATTTTTAAACGGATGGCGTGCTCGTCGACAAAGTCGATTGCTTGTTCTTTTTTCGGAAATGGGAAGATAACGTGTGGAGAATCACAAGGGAAAGTTGGCGTTATTTCCCTTATTGAATGTGTTGATAATGTTACCTACCATTTAAAAAGTTGCCATCTCTCACGTGTCAAAGTTACAGAGTACGAATTAATTTTGGCAAGGGCGGGGAATTTTCATCCATCTCACGATGAAATAGCGCAGTTGACAGTTTGTCCTAAACACAGACATAATTTAGGCAAATATTGGCGACCACTGAGGACTTGCCAATATCCACAACACGATGGACGGAAGACAACACTTCATAGTAAAAACCTCATCAACTGGACGATGGCCCAGGAGCTAAAGGATATGTTCAATACACCTGTTCAAGTTGGGTCACGTAAGTTATTTTTTGCTCATTTTTCAATATGATATTTTCACATTCAATAAATTTCACCAACTTTGAGTCAAAGTACAGGAAAGCAAAGAAAACAAAGCAAAAATAAATGAAATTATACGCTAGCAATATTTCAGCGTGTCTCACGTCACGGAATATTTAACAAATGCTTTTAGTTTCAAAGAAATGATTCCATAATCTACTACCCGGATATACGGTTGTTTTCGTTCTTGGGAATTGGATATGTTTAGCTTTGCTATTTTGCTACTGGATTTTTTCAAAAATATAAATATTTCAACCAAGATATAATTAATATTTATTTTCTCTCAGTTAATTCAATTTGCAGCGTTAACTCAGTTATAAAGGGTATGAAAATTTCAGCACGAGATC
>JAEMWC010001110.1:0-77500 GCA_016490735.1 Pachyseris speciosa | reverse complement strand
TACGCACAACAAACACGGAAATAGAAACCGTTTATTGTTCCAAAACTGTTCTAATTAATCATACACAGCGAGGCGTTCTTTAGCGTGATAACGCGAGTTCTTGTGCAGTCACAAATTCTATTCAAGATCACGGATTCCCGTGAAGGAACAAAAATCTTCACAAAATTAACAAGTGGTTTGATGTTCGCTTGCCTATTTTACTAGAAAAAGGCCGTTTTTCAACAGTAACAAAATTATATGCACATTCGCGACTCCTTATTGGAAACATGTTATTACCTTATCAAGGGCTAAGGAACCAGCTGATTTTAGGGAAAGCAATTGCGTGACCAAATGTCCTAGCGTGACAGGGCTAAAATAGCAGCAGTCTATCAAATATAACACAGCACCGTCACCCAAAGAAAAGGGAATACGGCGATACACAGCTCTTCCAATGCAAAGTCACGAAATGAAGCTGTTAGTCCAAAGTTTTTATCTTCGCACACCTTGGTTATCATAAGAACGGCTCGGGGTATTTGGCCGTCCAGCAGTAACGATCTTCTCAGTTGGGTACATGTCTCTTTTAAGAATCATTCCTCGGGAGTACAACTTTCACCTCGAAGCAGAAAATCCAAAATACCAGCCCAAGACCACTATCTCGTGGCACTGTATAAGCGGCAGTCTTCCCGAGACAATCTATGAAAATTTAATTAGTTTAATGTATTCTGCACTCGCGGCAGATAAGGTCAAGTGTCCCTGTTAGTTGCACGAATTTTACACGTCTTGCAACGTCTCTAATGGTAGCAACATAACGCCAATAATGAGCCCAGCTTGGAATTGAAACTTCTGGCTCCCCCTTCTCTGTTTGATGACTTCCATTGATAAATCATTGATAAATCATGTGGGCTTAAGCCAAACCAAATCCCTCAGGGCACTCATCAACGGCCTTGTTCAACATGGAGCGAAGCTTGTCGTAAGTCTCGTACGCAGGAAGGTCGAGCTGGTTGAAGCTACGAACAAAGACAAAAATAGTTTGATCAAAATACTACGTCTTCGTACAGCTGCCCAAACAAAAGGTGGTGAAGAGCATATTTACAAGACGGATTTTAAGAAAGAGAGAGGAAGTGTACAATTATCGGCCATTCTTGGAACTGCTCACCTGTTGCGTAAAGTGTTGTGTCTCTATGCTACGGGGAGTTGCTGAGACACAATCAACACTACCCAGTAGAAAAACTGGAGAGAATCGAATAATAATAATAATAATAATAATAATAATAATAATAATAATAATAATAATAATAATAATAATAATAATAATAATAATAATAATAAGGGGAGGGGTTGCAAGGCCTAACGAGCGTGCTTCGTTCGTCCACTAACAACTCACCAAGTGTGCGCTGAGGGCAATCTGTCCGTGGACCTGTCATCGCGATGGATTTGAAACTTCTGGAATCCATTCATTCCCTCCAGGGCCGCAAACCCCTGCAACGGGACCTTGCTCGTACCAGTGACAAACTGAAGGAATTTAGCACGATCGGCCTGGTCAAATGACCGCAAGGCTCGCCAGAACCATTGGATCTGAAACAATGAAATTAAACCACAGGATTGCCATTTAATACCCGGTGATCATATTACCGAGTGAAGAAAATAAAGAGATTTGGATGATCAATCAATCAATCAATCAATCATTCAATCAATACTTTATTTATAGAGGGTAACACAATGTTGCTTTGTTGTTGATTTGAAGCCTCAACTTGAAATCGAGTTCAACGCTAGTCTTGTCAGTCAGTCAGCAATGCAGCCAGCACGCAAGCAGCCAGCCAGCCAACCAGTCAGTCATTCAGCCAGCCAGCCAGCCAGCAAGGTAGCCAGCCAGCCAGTCAGTCCGTCCGTAAGTACCTCCAGCAATCAGTCGGCCAGCCATTTAAACAGTCAGACAGGTAGGCCAGTCTGAACACCAGCCTTTTTGGTCTCTTATTTGAATACTTGTTGCCTTAGTAGCACTCTAATATCCTTATCTGCCTGTGTGCATGTATGGTATGGACCCACTACCTGTCCGCTCTTCAACGATACTACAACTTATAATCGGAACGATAGCAAACCTGTAATGAACTCTCCGTGTACTTGTGATACTCTGTATTAGCTTTCAAGTCATCCAAGTCAATATTCGGCAGCCCAGAGATCAGCAACTCCAGCTCTTGTTCGTCAAAGATTGATATTAGGCGCTTGGGAATGATCTCATAGAATCCTTCCAGGAATGAGTCGATCTGTTTCCGAATAGCTCCTGTCATCTTCATCTGGCAAACCAGTTTCACATACTCTTTCTTGTTTTCCTCAGTGACAGCAATATGTCGGCCATTGGGAATCAGATCGCGGATTTCCGAGAGGCCAAACTCTTGTACCTGACAAAGAGCGATAACAGTTAAAACGACCATACAGTTTCGACGAAGAAAAACGTGACAATACCAACACAGCAGTCTCCTTGATGTACAACGAAACAAACAACGGTGGTGTACAACTAAGTCTGTAGCAAACGTTCTATACGATACCCATTCGGAGGTCGAAGAGTTAGGTCGCATTTGTTTCCTGTAATACTGTGAGTCATGTTATACGATAGGTTCTGTCTACTACACTTATAACGAAATACATCTACTGATGGCAGTTCTTGAGTTTTTAGAACCCTAACAGTGACCTGGCGCACGTTTCTCGACACTCTCTTAAACCGTTTTTGGGCCGAAAAACTACTTAGCTCCGCAAGGTTCATTACAAGAAACTATTTAGTTCACAACATCTCCCTCAATAACTCTGTTACAGGTAAGGAACAAATGACCAAAATGAACCAAATGACTGGTTCCGTACCTCAGTGCTAAACGTAAGCTCCATGTCAATCTCACTCAGGTCATGCTCGAGTAGATAGTGAAGACCCTGATAAAAAGCGTAGTCAAACGACTCCAGATCCGTGAAGTGCACAGCCTTACCAAGGATGTGCTTGTAAAAGGAGCGCGTGAAGAAGCAATCCAACAGCTTGTTGTCGTAAATTGCCTTCGCCACGATACGGCCGACGAATTTAAAGTAGCTCAGGTGATTCGAGTTGCAGTTGGAGCTGGGGTTTGGTTGGTAGGTAACGCGATCTCCGGGGGAAGTCGTAAACAAGGCATAGTTGGGGTTGAACATTTCCCGGGACATGATCATGAACCATTCCCTCAACAATCCCCCGGCATCTTGCCCTTCTTCGCCTTCGAACACCACGTACAGTCGGCATTTCATCTCTTCCGAGGATCGCCGATGGAGCTCGCGGAACGAGTCTTCAAACACGTGCTCTCGTCGGACGTGAATCGTAAGGTCGTCCCGCCGTATTCCCTCGTCGAGTCGCTCGAGCTCCTGTCGGAAGAAGCGGCGTTTGACGTCGAAGTCGAGTACACGCGTGTGGTCCACGAGGACTGCGAACGGTCCATCCGCTAAGTGGACTGTGGATTGGCGTAGGATCTGGTTCAACACGGTGCGGTGCTTTTCTGTTATCAAGCATGAGAAAAAAACAACAAAAACAAGGTTATGATAACAGCTATGATATCTAGCATTAACAAACAAAATTGCCGAAATTGCCTTAAGTCGGAGACCAAAGAGAACTGCTAACAAGTAACCATGATTAGGGTAGCGACGTCATACGGACACCGGTAATCCGCTGCGAAAGAGGCTATTAAATACAACAAACAAAACATGGGCAGAGAAGACGCATTTCAAAGTAAGAGGATCAACTTTCTACGGTAAAGTAAATAAGATGCGAGAGTACAGAAACTTCGATACTTCGATTCTTTTTGCTTCAGTGAACAAAGGGGCGTGAAACAAGAGTAGATGTTCCAAACTCGTGAAGGAGGAAAAGGATAAAACTGGAGAACGGATGTCCTACCATACCGTTTATCGTAAAAGCTCTATTAAGCCCCCAGGGGACTTATTTAATTTCAGGCCTTATTAACGGGGAGCTTATTGGAGAGGGGAGCTTAATAGAGAGAAAGGGGCGAGGGGGGGCTTATTTCAAATCTTTGAACACGCCGTTTTCGTGTTGAATAGTTTCTGCACAAATCTCAAACAACTACATTAAAACTTTATTAATTAATACCGAGCAGGAAACGGTAGTGTGTTTTTTTTTTAAATATTTGTTTAAAAACAAACCAACTGGGCCGCATAAAGTGTATTTCGTAAGAGGATATAATTACAAAATTCGTGTCCCAAAAGGGGGGGGGGGGGGTTATTAGATAGGGGGGGCTTATTACAAAAACCGACTCCCAAACTGGGGGCTTATTAGAGAGGGGGGGGGGGCTAAATAGTGCTTTAACGGTAATAACTCAAATTCAAGAGGTTTACAGAGGTAGGCACAGAACACGATGGAAAAAAGGTCTCTTGTGGCTTCCTGTTCCCGGCGAAAAAGAGGAACACCAAGAGAGCCTGGCCCCTCTTCTTTTCTTACCAGCAAATCGAAGGAATTTCTGCGTATCTGACGGTAGGTCTGACGTCACAGATGTGACTGACATCTGACGACTAGGGCTGATTGGGCCTGGGGAGAGAGGCCCTGGGGACGGTGGCATGATCTCGGAACTTACTGACGACAGCCGCTGACCAGAGCGTTGTTGCTCGCTTTGGTTTTGGTTCGAGCTACTTTCCTGTAAAATAACACAAAATCAGCAGCGATTCCTTTACTGCTTGCAATTTGCTATACAAAGTTTTGAAAATTAAGATATATTTGCTGCATTCTAGTGGACGTTTATGCCGTCAAAGTTCTCACACATAAGACTTGTCCATGCCGTCCACTTGTACCCAGGTGAATGGATGAATTCTACTGAAATTTACTTTGTTTTTCACTTTATTTACTTTTTTAAGGTACTGACGCAACCCTATCAAACGCTAACATAAAATGGAAAATAGCAATACAGTCTACTCTCTCTAAGACAGACAACGTCGGTGCTAGCAACAACTGTCCGCCTTACAGAGGTGTCCGTCTTAAAGGAGTTTAGTTACAGTAGTAAAATGACTAAACATGTCCAGTACAGACCAGCTAAGGGGTGGTCCAAGTCAAAGAAAGGTGTCTGTGAAGAAAAAGTTGGCTGTACAAAAAGTTCTCTTACAGGACAGAAAGCGAGTTAGATTCTGACAGCTGCGAGTACGGGTATAAAACTGTTGGACCAGAAACTACAAACAACAAAGGCATGTGTCGTATCGTGGCCCATGTATCGTACTACATATCGTATCGCAGGAAGATGTATCGTTGCAGCCTCCATTGTCATTACCTGTTTTTCAGTGCCGTGTACAAGGAAAAACGCCTCCACAGCAGGCTGTAGTACCAGGACAGCGTGGCTGTCAGAAGTTCTACCCAGCTCAGATAGGCACTCTCCTAATGTGTCCCATAACTCTTCCAAGGTGATCTGTTCACTTAGCAGTGGCAGCTCAGGCTCCTGCGGTGTTCCCGATGTTGAGGCACCTACAGAAACGAAAATGCTTGCTAAACGTATGCTTATATTACTTACATCGTTATCAAAAATCCAAAGTGTCGTTTGTTTTCTTCCAAAAATTTTCGGAAGTTGAGACACCTTGATGAAACTGCGAACTCGCGAGGTCCGAATCCCCAAAGCGCGCGTTCTCGCGCGTGACCCTCCCCCCAACTCTCTAATTCACTCCTCATTTTCTCGCTCGTTCAAAGTTTTGTATTCGAACACTGCACGAGTTGAGTTCAAACACTGGACCAACACTGGACCAGCGCTGGACCAACGCAAGAGATTATGGTCAGTTTTAAGCAGTATGGTGAAAACCAGGCTTATACACTGGCTACGCTAGGAAACAGTATCAAAAGGATTGCTTCAGCCGAAAAGGTTTGCCAGAAAAGAAGCGCAAGATTCCATAGCCAAAGTAGGAGAACGATTTGAAACGAGTCAAGACCATTTCACCTTCACGGATGTCAAACGTTGCTTGCCAAGCACATGTTTTCCAGTTAAACCACACAATTCACGAAGAAAGAATTTTTCTGTTTTAAGTTCTCAAGTCAAGCCATGGCTTTAACTGTAAAGCAGATCAAGGATTGCATCCAATTTTTTCCATAGTTGTGACATTTACCCTGCAGTAGACTAACCTTGTTGGGCACTTCCTCCTTCCTGCCCACCCCCCTCAGGTCGGCTTCCACCCTGGCTGCTTTCTCCTTGAGCTCCCGGTTCATTCCGCTGGCCACCAGGTCTCCCATGATCCCCTAAGGGGTCAGAGCGTAGAGAGCGCATGTGCGTGAATGCTTCATAGATGGCCTCAGCCTCGCTTTCAATCGCCGCGATCACGGCGCCAAGACCACGTGACCCTTGCACGAGTCGTTGAATTACTGAACTTTCATCCGTTACTATAATTGAATGAAAGATTCACCGCATGAATAAAGTTCCGCATTACCATTATCTTTGATTGTAATACTGACAGTCAAAATCGCATTCAACTGCTGTCTGTTGACGCTGATAATCATCTTAATCATAGCTATAACAAAATTCTCGAATCTGATGGGCTATCACCAGCTATGATTTTAGCAGTAATTAGACAGTGTCCGCGTCATGGACAGTACGCGCTATCGCGCGCGCTGCAAGAGCACAATTGCACTTCAATACGTTCTTTTTAACGCATTCCGTATTGAAAGCTGTTGTCTTTTTTTCCCCGAACAATTTTGACTTCTTTCTCGAATTTTGTTATAGGTGTGATTAATTAGTAACAGGACTTCGTGCCGTCCAATTCGGTCTGCAATCATACTCATGATGAAACAAATCGGACTGCTGCTACTCGGTCGTCTGATTTTGTTAATCACTCGTATGATTACAGACCGAACAGGACTCCACTCCATACTAATACTTTAACTTAGGGGAATTATTCTTCCGGTATGTTGTAAGCCCTGACCCACCTCTTCTTTGAGATCCTCTCGTTCTTGACGCTGTTGTACCAGAGACAGACCTGCGAGCTGCCTCCCTGAGCTGCAGTATCACCTTGAGTACCCTCAGCAGAAGCGCCTGACTGGACGTTTTACATGTCAGGGCAGGCATAGAGGGCAGATGCAGATCATACCGCACTTGTCTGTTTTGCTGCTGTCTCCGCGCACCCCGTGAGCTACTCGGCATGGTCGCCCAGCCAGCTTGGTGGCCGCCCCTTGTTGGTCTCCGAGGAGCGGTGGGGAGAACAAGTGACGCCGGTCTCTTATCTGTAGGACAATGTTGGTATTGTAATTTCCATATAGCAAAACCGTTTGCACGAGCTAGTGATGTTGTGGGATCGCAAGGGTCAAGCTGGAGCAAGCTAGGAGACCCCGTCCACCGGCAAAAACCGAAGCTTGTAACATCCCCTTTGATAAACCTCCCAACATTTGCGTTATTACTTGAATCTGAGTCTCCCAAAGTATCACCGAGCTCAATATCCAACAGCTTCATCATCTCATTAATTAGAAGCAAGGTTCAAATTAGACTTGCCACAAGTCGACCTCTCGAGTCTTACAGCAGAAAAGCCGAGAGGAGCGAGCTTTTTAGGCCGCGAAGCGGTGAAGCGAGCGACGAAGTCACGAGAGGTCGACATGTCTCACTTGAAGGGTTTTCATTTGCGTTTCGCGCCAAAAATGGGGAGTGGCGTGACTCGCATTTGAAAAAGAGCATCAGTTATCGCTTTCGCAATCAACCCCAAGTTGGAATTTCAAACGCAAGTCGCGTTTTGTTGCTCATAATCACTTTTGATTGACAACTTTATCCTCGAGGGTCCCAAAGATCTACTCTGATTGGTCTAAATGTAGCGACCCATTTTTGGGTCGCTAAAATTGGCGCCAATCAAGTATGAAAAGTCCTTCGTCCCGCGCCATATTAAATAGGAGGGAGGACGTTTTCGAAAGTCTAGATTCAAATGAAATAATACCGTTACCAACCTTTTCTGACCTCTGGCTCGTCCTTCCGAGGAGCGTTTCTGTTGTGCTCTATCAGTTCCACCAACAACACAGCAATATTCTTTTGCAAGATCTCACCTATCCTGCGAGCGCCCTCCAGCAAAAGCTGCAGCACGGTGTCACGTGTTTGCGGATTTAGGCGCGAGATTTGCAGCAGTAATGTAGTGGCGTCTTCAAGCCCTTCCTCAGAACACATCCCAGACGTAAGCACGTTCACAACGAGCCGCAAATGACTTTCCATGACTACCGACGTCTTCTCGTCGAGGGGTTCCTTAGGCACTGTTGCGGTTGTCAACAGACTGCTGTCCACAGTGGAAGTTTGCGACTGGGTGTCAACAGCGGGCGATACTTCAACCACCATGGGTTCTACCATACCTGGATGGGATGACGCCTCACTGGGGTGGGAAAGGGCTTCGTCCACAGAGCCGCCGTCCAGTGACTCCACCTCATGTGGTTCCCCTCCAGCTTCTGACGATCGTTCAACAATAAGAGACGAAGCCACCGACTCCGTCTCCGAGCCTGGAGTATGGACAGTCGGTTGATGCGTAGTCACGCTTTCCTCTGGAACTGTCACGCTAACGTTCGCCATAGTATTTAATGACGACGTGACAGTTTCTGCAACCGGCGTCTGTGCGAGTGTCTCCGGGGGAACAGTTCCTGATGATGTCGTCTCGGTGCTCTCTCGTTGTTTGCTTGATGTACTTGGCATGTCCGGAAGAGCAGCTGACGTTACTGACAGCAAACGCAAAAGCTTGTCTGTCACGACAATGCTCTCTTGAACCACAGGGTGGTCAAGCGCTATCAACAGCTGTCCAATTGGAGATGCAGAAAATTCGCGTAAGTCTTCCGTAGGCGATTCTGGAGTTGAGGATAAAAGCGAGTGACTCGAGCTTGTTTTGGCGGCACTTTTGCCCTTCCTCCCAGTGCCAGCGGTGTCAAGTTTGAGTAGAATGTCCCAAAAGTCAGTGCTTTCCTGAGAAACAGGAACAGCCGGTTTTCCTTCGGTTGACGAACCATCTTCCTTATCGCACGGCGGGTGCGCTTTCGCCACCGTAAACGGCGTAAAACTCGCGGGAAAACTCTTTGCTAAAAATAATAACGCATCGAGCACGTGTTTGCAGACAAAATGTGACGCTTGCGGGTGTATACTAACACAGTTACTGCGTTCAAGTCCAGCTTTGCCTTGTCGCCTTATACAAAATACATTTGTCCGTGACCCTAAAGAAGTGCGCACACCGAATGACAGCCAAGAGTGCTGTTTGGAGCATTTAGAATCTGATGTGCTCTGTTCTTGTGTTTGCAGATACTCCTCGAGCCTGCACGGGCTCTCAGTTCTATTAGATTGGGAAGAAGACGAAGGCTCTCCGCGTGTGGAGCTCTCCACAGACGGTACAGCGCAAGATCCATCAGGCTGTTGTCCTGAAGTTCTTCTAAGAATCGCAATCATGGCGTTTATGAGCCATGAACGAGTTTCCTCGTGATAACACAAGTTTCTCAGCACCTTGTGCAAGCGTCCAGTGTTAAGCCGAGGTTCTTCCACAAACAGAAGAACAAGGAGGCACGCAAGTGCCTCGTGATCCAGTAAATGACGTCCAATAATCTTGCGGTTCGGCGGAGGGAGGGTGGGAGGGCCGTTTGAGAATCCGCTCACCCGCCCACTCAGTCCACCCCCCGAGGGGAGAAGCCGTGAAAAATGCGACCCCCTCCGTGACGGGACAAGGCGGAGTGACGAAGAATAGCAGAAATGGCCGACGCACGATCCCCGCCGCCAAAAGTAAAACGCTCTTGCATGAGCCTGTGGTGCCTGGCTTCTATCTCTCTCCGAAGAGACTGGGCCTCAGTGGCCAGGTCGCTTGGCAGCAGAGGCAGAAGCGAGTCATCTATATCAGCTAAGACTGTTTGCCGCAGCGAAGGGGCCAGGTTACGAAGGAAAGATCCCGGATCAACAGCCTGCTCGGGAGTGGCTGTTTGGTTTCGTCGTCTTTCTTGTTCAATCCGCTGCTGTTGGAGAACCTGACAGTCACAGAATTAAGAACAAAGATGGTCTAAGATGCAATACAAATTACACTTGTTGACTGATATTGTCACAGGGGCTACAACGCTCACTTCTGTGTGAGGCGGACTTGACGCTGATCCCTTCCCTTCACAGATTGTTAAGGTACAAGTTTGGAGATATTAACGAAGTATCAAAACATTTTAGCCATGATAATTATTTCTATGGTCTGGATGGTTTTTCAAGTGATGGTATTGTAAAGAGGTATCAGATCTTGTGAAATAAACAGTTGGTCATCTAGGTAGAATAAAACATCAAATATAACACACAACAATTTATAAATCTTACAATTTACGGAGAAGAGTTGGAGTTCGATGTTCACTTAAATCTCTAATACTTCACATTTTGTGAAACAGCGCCTGTTTTTCACTAAGCTAGCACGAGTCAGAAAGAGAAGACATGTTTCACAAACCTCTTCCTGCACATCAGGAGGCAACGCAGCCAGAAACTCCGGGCTCACATTCAGGTCAGCATTTGTCTCATTATCACTTGCACCAGTGCCTCGCTGGGATGGTGGAGGGGGATGCAATCCCAGCTGCTCAGCGAGGACCTCGCGGCGAATAGCCTCTGGTAGTGCTTCCAAGAATGACGGATCCACACCATCAGGGATTGGGATGCCATCTATTGTTAAGGCCGCTGCTTCGCCGCTTGTACCTGGCTGTTCTGGATCTGGAGCTGACGCGGCGACCGATTCTCCTTCTGTCGTTGCAGCGGCAAGAGGCGGGGGTGGTGTCAAATCACCTCCTTGGAATTAAAAATAAACATGTTCGTTGTCATTATAATAAGGTTTCAGCCAGTGTTCAGTTGACTCTGTCTGAGTGACCTTTAACGTAATTGACCGTCTCAGTTCTGAAACCGTCTGAATCCCGTTTGAATCAGCTCAGGGTGAACAGCTTACTATTCTCTGACCTCATCATGGCCACCTACGAGAGTGTCTACTGTAATTGGATTTCGTAACGTGAGTCGCCTAAATGAGATGCTCAGTGGAAAGTAATGTGAGCATGGAGCGTTGTGCTATTGGCTTCCTTATCGGGTCTTTGTAATAGAAGTTTTCACTCAAAACGGGCGCAACTGTAGTCTATAAGACAACTGTTACTAACGCCTTGGCCAAACGGACTCGCAAGTAGATGCAAGTAGAAAACTTGGGTCTACTTGCGACTCCGTTTGGCCAGGAGTTGCGTGTACTTGCGTTGACTTGCGCTTTGGTCGAGATCAAATTGCACGCAAGTCGGCACAAGTTTTTCACCGTTTGGCCACACAGCCTGAGTTAACGCAAGTTGAGTGACGTCCATTCGTTGTTATAGCAACCTTTTAGCCAATGAAATGGGTTTTTTGGGACTTGCGTGTACTTGTGAGTCCGTTTGGTCACCTAACGCAAGTCTGTACTCAAGTTCAACATGTGGATACTTGTGACTATTTGCGAGTCCGTTTGGCCAAGGCTTAAAGGCTTAAAACCCTAACTTCAAAAAAACTTTTTTTTAAATGCACATCTGAATTGAGGCAACCCAGACAAGGCGTTTAATCAAACTTCCATAAGAAAGTGATCCAAACTCATCTGCTGAAGTAAGAAAACAACTGTAGTTCATACAGGAGAATAACCATGCACGCACCAGCAGCAGAAGCATCTTCAGCAGCCTCGTCACCTGCTGCTGAAGTCGTCCCCTCTTCGCCAATAGCCATGGGTGACCCATCACTTTCCTGTTGGCTTGCCTCTTGTCCTGTCCTCTCTGGTTCAACAGCTAAACCCTGAGGACTCTCTTCCATTGTTGGTGGTGCCGGCACCTCGTCACCTGCACTCAGGCTAGCTGCTTCCGCTGTGGCAGCACTGAGGATGTCCTGGACTACTGAACCCACTGGTGTGGTTTCTGGAGGAGTGTTGGCGGGTATCACTACAGGGTGGTCTTCACTCTCGTCAGCAGGTGTCGAAGTTCTCACTAGTGCTGTAGTTTGGTCAGATGATGAAGTTGATGACTCAAGGATAGGTTCATCCATGCTCATGCTGACCAACACAGACGTGTCATCTGCACTTCGTTGCTCTGGTGCTGTAGGCTCAGCCACCACAGGCTGCTGTTCGATCTGCATACCTTCACTCTGTCCCTCCACAGAAGGACCAGCATCTGAGGCTGGCGCACTCTGCCCTGCTCCAGCTGTAGAGGTCTCTCCACCGTCTTTACTGCTTTCTTCCTTCTTCCTCTCCTCTTCCTCTTTCTTGGCTGCCGCAGCCTTAGCTTGCGCTTCAGCCTTCTTCTTCTGCTCGTCTTCCCTCCCCTTTGCGATCTCTTCAGCTTGGTGCTTAAGCAAAACTGGTAGGATCTCTGGTTTTACAGCTGCAACACAGTAGTGGACACCTTGCGCATCTAGAATCTGTCCTTCCTCAGCCCACCGTGTCAAAGCAGAAGGTACAGTGGTTGAAGTACCCTCACCAAATGTCTCAAAGAATATCTCGTCTGTAACGCCATCTTCAGTGTTCCTTGCAATCACCTGTATCTCATCTTGCATCATGTGCCTGGCTCGGTGGCTAACAGCTATCACGAGAAACAATGCAAATATAGTGAGAATTTAATCAATTCAATGACTCGAATTGGTTTACAAAATCAAATCTTGCATAGCAAAATCGCGGAGGAAATGGAATATTTTGAAAATGCAGACAAAGTACCAAGGGTAACTTGGGCCAGTTAATCCATCCCTTGGCATGATCTGATTTTCTAAGATCCTGACAAATCTTGACCTCAACTCTTAGCCCCTAACAGTGATCAGCATGTAATTTCTCCTTGCATTGTTACAGTGTGATTAAGCATAAATTCATGGGAATAAACAAAATGATCACCAAAGGTGAAATGCCCTGATGACTGAACAGATTCTCCCAACGAATATCATAGGACACCACTGGAGTTCAGTGAGGAGAATCTTCATACTGGTCCCATGGCTTAAAGGGTTAATAATCTTAGAATGAGTGGAATGCTGTCTCAGTACACGCTCCGATTTGAGTCAACTTTGAGCGGACAACAATTAGCTGTTCTTAGAAAAACGTCCTGAGAGGTTTTGGTTCATTGTCTTGCAGCCATCGGAGTACTATATAAAAGCATGCACGCTAACTACCAAGGGTAACTAAGATGCGCGAAACACCAAGGGTGACTAAGATCCTTCACGCCAATTTCAGGCAGACAACAGTTTCACTTCAGCTGATTTAAAAAAAAAAGGTAGTGAGAAATATTCAGGATCTTGAAGCCAAAGAAATACTCTGTAAAGACATGCGCGCAGGATAAGTAAATTTAAGAAACATTGATACTCCAGTCTTCTCCAGCGTCTACGCCTTTGGTCTTCTAGAATGTTGTGTAATTCTTAATGTACCCGTATTAAATTGCAGTCCATCTGATGAACTCTCGGGTCCCAGCAGGTTCTGAATCACAGTGGGTAGAGGGGGCTGACCGACTCCCTGATGGTGCGACAAGTGAATGGACTGTGTCTGGTGGGTGTGATGTCTGGGGGTGACACGGAGGCCGTGTACACGGGACAGACGCTGGGCCATAGTGGAAATGGTCTCTGGCTCTTCATCTTGAGACACAGTCATCATGAATGTGCCCGCAAATCTACCATCGTGTGGTCCGCTCACCCACTCCAGATGCCGACCTTAGCAAACAGAATGCAACATGAGATTTTTGTTACTGCGTGCAAACATTTGACATCAAAGACCGTCTATTGAAATCCTAAGTTGAGATAAATATTCCAGGATAAATAACAATTACAACCCTAGGTCATCTGTGCCTTTGAGAAAATTTCGTGGGAAAATCTAGATCATCGATCTTTAAAGAAAGGCAAGTGAAACGAGATCACAATTTTGCAATCCCCATCAAAGTTCACATTAATTATAGCAAGTGGGTTTATCTTCAGCAGTTATTGAGTCCGCGGATGAAATCGTCAAGTGTGACCATTCAAATGAAAGCTACTGATTAGTACTTTCCTGTGGTACTGTTTATTATGCTGTAAAAGGTGATTGTAACTTTTGAGTCTGGATGAAATCCTAAAATGTGACCATTCAAACGAAAGCTACTGAGCAGTACTTTCCTGTGGTGCTGTTTATTATGCTGCACGAGGTGATTGAATCTTGTACGTCCGTGGATAAACTTCGAAAGTGTGAACATTCAGCTGAAAGTTACTCAATCTGTAAGGTCCCGTAATACTGTTCATTTCACAAAGCTGAGTTACAGCTTTGGCTTGCTACTGACCTGAGCCTTCATCAAAGGGGAGGTAGATGTCGTCCTCTTCGTATATTCTGAAGGAGTCATCCCCTATCATATCAGCACCTTCTTCATCCATATCACTGCCACCCTCGTCCTCTTCGTCATCGTGGTCGTCGTCATCATTATCATCTTCGTCTTCATCTTCTCCTTCTTCCTCTTCCATCACATCAACTCCACTAGATGACTCGATCACTCCACCTTCTCTGACCCCGATGGCACCTAAAAGGAAAGTTGTGAAAAACACGAGACATAAAACGTCGTTGTAGTTTTTGAGGTCTAAACAGTCCTAATTAAGGCAACTAAGAAGCCCTTAAAATAATCTTTAATCGAGTTAACAGCCATTCTTGCCCGTCTGACAATTCAATTCAAAACAACATAAAAGGCAGACTGAACAGAAACAAGTTTTCATGAAATATTCTATCAAAGAAAAACCTAGATTAAAAGTAAGTGAACATTTATTATTGACAAAAGGTTCCTTCTTCGAGATATAATCCAAGTTCTTAGCACTTGATGTGAACTGCTTGGTATATAATGCTTTACAAGAGAGCCTGTGGGCGAACATGGTAGCTTCTTCGATTTTTTTTTTTACTTTAAGGCCAAACCGTGATCGAGGACTAGTTTTCCCTTGCTCTTTTTTCTGTGCTGGGCAATAGCGTGCAGTCTTCCGAAACGTAGTGGACAACAAAGGAGCAAACAACAAACCTTCTGGTCTCGGTACAGCATCAATATCTTCCTCCTCATCCTCGTCGTCATCGTCGTCATCATCTTCATCGTCCTCGTCATGATCCTCGTTGTGGTCTCCCGATTCTTCAAAAGTGATGACCATCGTTTCATCATCGCCCTCTCTCTCTTGGTGACCAGCAACATCGTCATCAGACTCTTCACCTACATCTTCACCGCCACTGTCCTCGTTGGAGCTGTCATCACTCTCACTGGAGTTTGGATCGATCACATACGTCGTCTCCTCTACAACGCGCCCGTCAGTCATGCGGCGTGTCATCACATGCTCTGCAAGGATGTTACAATCAACATCTAATTTAAAAGGAAGTGTTACTCAAATTGCACAAAAAACGAACATTTGTAAATAACTTTCAAAGCAAGTTTCACAGCGTAGCGGTAAAAAATGACAATTGCTGTGTTTTCTCTTGATTTCATAGCGTCCCCATTTAGTGGTTTTTTACTGCTATTTCAGTTTGACACTTAAATAAAGGTATTCATTCATTCAACCATGCTTTACGAATCCCATTCCAATCTCCCCGTTAATGAGTTCTAACGAAGCGCTATGTGAAAGACTATTTTGAATAGCCTAAGTGTACCGGTGTACGTCTTGCTCGTTAAAATGGACCATGACGAATGTGGATAGGTTCATAACTCCTCGTGTATAGCAAGGTCATTAGTTCTGTAAGGTCTTTAGAGTCAAAGGGCAAAGTCATAATGCGTAATCACTCAAATGAAATCCTACACCATCAGTTCTCTGAGGTACTGTATATCCTATACAAAGCGCTTCTGCCTTCCGAGTATGTGGATGAAATCCTAAAGTGTGACCATTCAAATGAAAGCTACTGAGCAGTACTTTCCTGTGGTGCTGTTTGTTATGCTGTGCAAGTTGGTTCTACCTTTTGAGACTGTGGATGAAATCCTAAAGTGTGACCATTCAAATGAAAGCTACTGAGCAGTACTTTCCTGTGGTGCTGTTTGTTATGCTGTGCAAGTTGGTTCTACCTTTTGAGACTGTGGATGAAATCCTAAAGTGTGACCATTCAAATGAAAGCTACTGAGCAGTACTTTCCTGTGGTGCTGTTTAAGGCCTGGTTCAAACATCGAACTTTGTATGTGCCGAACCTAATTAATAGGTTCGGCACACGTTAAGTTCGACACAATCAATTAGGATCGACACTTTCGTATTTGGGTCGACCTTGCCGTTCTATTCCACTGTGCCAGGCGAATAGAACGGCAAAAGTTCGACTTCGATTAAGACGCCGAACTTGAAATGTGCCGAACGTAATGCATACATTACAAATACATTATATAAATTATTTTTACCCACAATTCTACACGTTCAAGCAAGGTGTCATGCGCAAAAGGCATGCTTTCAAACAAGATGGCGGTAAAAGTGGAGAGAGTTTGTCCTTCACGCTTGAACATGAAATAACGTCAACCTTCGTGTTTCTGCCCAACCGACGATAGGATTGAGGAACTGAGACGTGATGGTATCTCGTTGGGATGAAATCAATAACAAAAGAATGAAAGAAACACTTGTAAAACGTGCTTTCTACAGTGGTGTAGTGCTATTTGTATGTTTAACCGCCTTCTTCTACTTTCACGGATGGCATTAGCGAGCATAACAAGCTTTGAATTTTCACAGTTTTCGTTTCGCCGCGGCATATTGATTTCATCAAGACTTCAAACAAGAACCACCGACCTCAAAGGTTTTGTGTGAATTACCAAATTAAGTTCGACTCCATTAGGTTCGAGGTCTGAATCAACTGTCGAACTTAATAATTTGGGTCGACCCAAATAGGTATTAGGTTTGGCACATGTAAAGTTCGACGTTTGAACCGGGCCTAAAACGCTGTGCAAGGTGGTTCCACCTTTTGAAACAAAGCTACAAAAGAGTACTTCTCTGTGGTACTGTTTATTATGCTACATAAACGGGTTTCTAGCTGCCGCGTTTCTGAGACCTTTCAAGTGAAAGCTACCGAGCACACCTTCCCTTGTCTGTTTATAAAGCTGTACAAAATGGTTGTAGAGACTGAATCCTTTAGACTGGTCATTCATCTGAGCGCCTTGAGTTCATTTTCAGCTTTTGTAAAATTCAATTTGAAATTTTTCGTGGGTGCTGATTTTGGATGACACTTGGAGGTAAAAAGGTTCAGACCGTACCTTGTCCCGTTTGGCCTTCAGTACCATCCGAGTTCAGCAACTCATCAACCATGTCCTGAAGCTCTTCAAGCTCTTCCTCTGAAGCCATGGGAATAATCGCCCTGCCCGTGATTTCAGGAAGCGCCCAAGAATCTTCATTGGCTGCTGCGCTGTCGGGTTGGGACTCAGAGGCCCGAGAATCCTCATTCAAGGGAGCTAAAAAAGAACGAAATTAATGAAGATATAGGTTCTACTTTCAGTAAACTTTCTTTCCAGCTCTTGTCCCTTCATAACATCCAGCGCGGCTGTACTTCTTAGCGCTTTTGCTGCAACCCTGAAGAATACAGGGGTACGTGAAATGACGGAAAAAGGAAAGTAAGAGACAGGGAAGCCGTGGAAGGTTTTGATGGAAAAACTATGCTCGAAAGAAGCAAAGACGGTGATGACGTCTTCAAGTAACTAAGTTGCATTGCAAGCCACTGTGTCTTCTCACAAATGCTAATACTGCTTTCTCTTCTACCAGATTTCCCATTTTCTTCTCACTAGGCTTCATTCCCATTCACTTTTACGAAGGGACTTAGCCCATATAATGCATCGTTTCTCCTTCCAACAAGATACTGACAATATGCTGATCTTCCTCACCTTCACTGGACGTTCTTTCGGTAGACTGCTGATTATCATCTGCTCCCTGCTGGTCTGTTCTCTCACTTGTTTGAACTAAGGACAACCAGAAATAAAGAGGACAAAATTCAGATAAAACAGCAATGTGTATTCAATCGACACAGTTTCAGGGTTGCTTTCACGCGAAGGGGACAACAGCTTGAAGTGCGAGGCAATCAGCCATACAACCCTTAGTTATGGTCCAAAGGAATGTTATCAAAACGGGTGTATCTGAAAATTGAGGAGTTAATTTCTGGCTTAAATCCGCAATTATAACTTTAAGTACGAGTCAAAGATCGTTACTTCCTGGCTTTCTTTTCTAAACTGGAAGGTTTACAAGTCCTTTGTGACCTCTTTGATGAACACGAATGATAGGGTCAATGTTTCCACGTCGCCAAAAAAAAGCTATTTGTTCGTAATATTTGAATACTTCGCCCCACTAGCAAATGGCGTAATGAACAAATACTCAAATATTACCAACGTAAATAAAGACCTGTAATTATTTTGTATTTTCGGGAATTTCAAATGTGGTTCAACATTTGGGCGGAAGTTTAGAACAAGGACAGATCTGCAAACATGTCACGTCGAGTCACGTCACGGATGTCACGTCACGTCACGTACCAGCTGAAGAGGCCTGTTGAGACTCTGAATCAGGTGCTGCGCTCTGTCCTGCAGATGGTTGCTGATCACCGGTTATCGTAGTCTCCTTACCAGAAGCAGTGAAGGGCACACTGGAGCTCTGTTGGTTCACGACCCCAGACAACTTCTCTAATGGTTTCAACAAACAGTTGACGGTAGCCACGAAATTAGGGCTGGCCAAGTCAAGGCTGTGTGGTACACGGGCCAGGTCGTTCACAAGTCCTTTCTTCAGTAATAGTTTCATCACACTGTTAGGCTGTGATGCCGCGTGCTGTGAGGAGTGGGGACCCGACTCAATCATGGTCTGCACTAAGGTGAATATGGCTTGGAGTGTAGAGTGCTTGGATGTTGACTCAGGCAAGGCCAAAGCACGCCCCAGAGACGCCTTCATCTCAGCAACTAGAGTCTGCTGGGCTTCAGGGGCCTGATGACAGGTGGCTATTGCTGCCAGTAATATGCGTGCGTAAGATGGAGTATCTTCGCTGTCAGTTGGTGACCCGGATGGAAGAAGACGGTCGAGAATAAAGGCAAGAATAGGTCCCTCATACTGTGGAACAACCACACGAAAAACAGCTGCTGTTAAACCTTCATCTTTCAATAATAAACCGGGAAAGCAATTCTGTAAAATATGGGAGATTGACAACAGCTCCCTTTGGGAGAATGAGCTTGGGAGGACATCCTTCAAATAGAGATATTTAGGCGATAAAATTGATTCTGGAAAAAAAAAAACAACCTTATCCAAGGAAAATCTGTGGGGATTAACGACTATCAGCTGGTTTCCGTCCATTATAGGAAAAGTTTTACCAATTACAGAGAATTGAGAAAGGTACTCTGCATTTGCAGAGAGGATTACTTGAGGCAAATGCTCTATATAAAATTAAAGATTGTTAAACAATCTAAATAGACCTTTTTAGCTTGTCTGTTTTGTTTTCCCAATGTAGGTCATGTGACGTTACCCTGGAGAACTGTTTCTTTGCAATTTCGCATTATTCACGTATATATGTACGCATAATTTATGAAAAGACAAAAGGCAAATACCCTTGGGAAGATCACATGGTCTACATTGGGAAAACAAAATCTACAAGCTAAAAAGGTCTATTGTTTGAGTATAAATATACTAGTCGCTCAAAACTAAAGAAGTAAATTATCTAACTCCTTCTCGCAGAAGCTTCAAAAATGCGAAGGAGCGGCCGCCATTTTGTTGACAATCGCTCTCACTATGTACAACAGAATAAATTGCAAGTAGCGTGGCAAAGAGAACGGCATTTGTGATAGAGCGCTAGTAGATTTATACTAAAAAAGAGATAGATTACTCAGAACTGTAAAAGAACAGAAGTATGGCATTACCCGCGGGAGTGCAAGGGAATTCCCTAAAATGAAGTACCTATCGGTTAAGTACTATAATTCTTACGCTAGACTGTCTAGGACAGGGTGGTATACTTGGGCTGCCAAGTTACACTGCTAACCTCTGAAGCTGAAGACAGCTTGGCATTGTGCCTGTAGTCCGTAATAAGCTGTGCCACACCAGCGTACGATTTCACCAGCTCGGCTAACAGCTTCAGAATGGCTGACTTGGGTAGGAGAGGCTTAGCAGGGACCTGAACATCTTTGGTGGAGTCCTTGTTTTCTTCTTCCTTTGTGGCGCCATCTTCCTTATCATCACTCTTTATAATTGCTAACTGAGAATTGGTTTGACTGCTACTCTGGGAAGAATCTGCATTTCAAAGAAAAAGGTAGTTAGAATAGGTCCTTTTAACTGCTTACCACTTAAGTTAATAGGTCAGGACTCTGTGGATACAGTACTATAACAAAGTTTTTATAACATGCGGAATATCGAAGCTACAAATAAGTACTCTCCTTTCCCATCATCTGCAAGACATTTAGGACTTGTTTGTGTTTAAGGTTTGCTCCTTAAAACTCAAGATTTCAAAATTTGAGGTGCTCTTGATTAAATTGGCAATTTTACAAGCGTTTGAAGTTGGGCTATTTTGCCCTCAAAAATGGCATTTCAATCGCGCAATATCATGTAAAACAGCCTACCAAGAGCCATTTCTTCAACTTCAACATCTTCCCCAGTAAGTTGTCTACTGTAAGCCGGTAGCTGCCGAGCGGTCAGATTCTGCTGTGCACCCTGACCACTAAAACCAGCAATCAGATCGCCAACCTGACCCAAAGCACGGCCGAGCTCCCCAAGCATTTGACTGTCCGAGCGATGCACAAAGATACCCCTGTCCATTGTCCTTGTTGTGCTATCAGAAGCACACAAAACGTTCAACAGATCGCAAACAACGCCATGAACCTGTTTCGCCACAGGCGGCGGTTTCACAGGCTTCCCAACAACAGCTGCCTTCACAATCTGAGCGTAATTCGAAGGTAAGTTTGTCTCTCCACCTTCGATCATCGTCCGCCTCAGCTGAGGTGTGATGGCTAAGCGAAGTGAGTTTGTAGCCACCTCCTTAAAAAGTTCAGCATTGCGGCAAGCCGCAGGTCCTAAAACTCTCAGAATATAGTTGATTTCCTTAGCTCCCGGCGAGCTTGGACTCACACCTGTGTGACCACTGCTAACACTGCTCGTTGCAGATGACCGTACAACTTTCTCCATGGTGTGCTTTAAGTTCTCCTCATCTTCCAATACATGCCTAAGGAGCAGTGTCGCTAGTGTAGTGAACCCAGCCACTGATGACTCTTGTGTGAGCAAGAGAAGAGCTCTAGCTCCGCCTTGTTCCACAAACTGAACAGCATACTTGTGTTCCTGAGTGATTCTAAGACAAAGCTTGAGTACCGCCTGGAGAGTGTTTGGTGACACAGGAATACCAACAAAACTGGTGCAACACCTGCAGAAAAAATTGAGAACACAGTAACCTCCCGCTACCTCCAATGTGATCGAGTAAGTGAGAATGTAAGAGAAATGAAGGTACATAGCAGCACCTGAGTGTTTGACTATTCCAACATCTAATCAAAATTGGTAGCAAAAATTTGACTCCTGCCATTTCAAAACAGCAAAAGGCCAATTTATATGGTAGAGAACCATGAACGTTACCAATGTTTTTATTAGCTGTGGCTTAGATTTCGTTTAGCTTGAAGTTTTTAAAGAGACAGAGGTGGGTAAAAACGCTAAGTGGCCGAAAAATTCAAAATTAAACCATAACTGAGTAGCATATGTACAACAAGCCTAGGGCACGAATTGTTTTATTTCAAACGGGACATATAATTTGCTGATGTAGCCAGCCATAGCTGTGTTTGGCACTGAAACCTTACAGTCCCAAAGGTACCTTACTTAAGTGAGCCTTGTAAAGTTGGTGACAATCGCTTGACCGACTAATTCTACGCTCGGGGCACGTATTCGCCCGCGCGCAAGTTTGTTTGTCTTTTAGTCCTTTGTTCTACAAAGGAAACCAAAGAGCGCGAACGGCTACGAACGTGTGGGTGATAATGTGAGCTGAGCACGCACATATCCAGCAACTACTGCCGGTGATCTGACATACTGCATATACTCATGATCATTGACAACGAAAAGAATTTGGCTGAAAATCGAGTTCTTTGTGGCATTCAGTGCCCAGGTCCCTCACGGAAAAGTCGAAATTAGTGTTGCTCCTCAGCAATTAATGGCCGTTGCAAGCACAAGTCGTAATGCCTAAATCAGCGCCAAGCAGTTTGAGGTTTGAGCGCACTAGCTGTACCTTTCAAGAAGGTTTTGACATCTCAGTAACAGATTAACTTAGTTTTAAGTGGACAGCATGAGGTTCTTCATACCTGACAATAAGAGTCTTTTGATCATCATTCAAGTGGTTGATTATTTGTTCCTCTATTTTCTCTGATTTCGACATATCTGTAATTTAATACAAGTTCGTAAACAACCCATCCTCGGAGACCCAGGGGCAGATAGTCGGGACGGGACAAAGATTTGGGACGAGCGAAAGTTTACAAGACAGTCGGGAGAGCCCCTGGGAACATTTCTTTATTGGACTCGTTCCAAAAGCTATTGAAATCCAGCTTCGTGATTGGGCGGAAATTTTCTGGCAGGGAATTTTTTTCTGCCCAATCGGCGATTAGCTTATATATCGCACTTGACCTTTCGTGACTCCTTACACCAACAAGTAAGCGGTCAGTCTGCTGTCGACCATATTTTTAGTGGCTGCACGTGTCTTGTTCGTTCGACAGATTTATCCTATGAGGAACATTTTGGTGGCAAGGGGACCCACAAAACTCAGAAATCCACAAATTAAAATTGAACTCAAGCAACGATCACTTGCAAGGAAGTAGAAAAATCAAGATGAAGACCGATCGCAGGCATCGTAAACTTCACGCGAAGAACAGCATGTAACTCGGTCTCTTTCTCTGGTTAGGATCATTGTTGTTTGGTTTGGGCTTTTTTCTCTGGTTTACGTACGGGCAGTGGGCCTCTCCTGAAACTCTTCGAGGCGATGAAATTTCTGTTGCACGGGCCAGACAAGTTTGCAGATCAGGCGAGAAGCACGCAGCTCGGCGGTTTAATATTTTGCTCACGAAATCAAACCTTACAATCGACCGTGTCAGCTCAATTTCGAGAGAGACCATGAAAAGGCCTTACAGAAAGTGTACAGTTCCACTGTGATCTATTGCAATGTTTTGGTTTTCATATTTTTTGACTGGTATCTGTTGGCCAATATGCTTTTCTTCCCAAGGTGTGCATAAAAATATGCAGATTGCCTTGCAGTTGTGATAATTGCTAATTGTACTTTACAGTACAAGTTGTACTGTACATGCAAGATGCATGGTAATTTGTACAAGCTTTCCATGAACTCTTTTACCACAGTGGTGCTGAGCTCAGTTAAAAAGTTAATTTAAGTTTTAAAAACATGTTTTAGAGTAGGCTTTTGCAAAACTTTGCTGGAAACATTTACATTATGTTGACTGTGCTGCAACTTTTAGGTTGCAAATTTTCAGATAAAGTTGTTTACAAGATGATGCAGGATGTTTAGTGTCTTGTATGAACTCTTGTCTTTATAAACGCTGAAGTGTATCTATAATATAACAATTATTAAATTCAATTTTTGCATGATACAGTTGTAGTTGCTGTGATTGCTAAGCCAATGGTACACCAGGAAAGGACTTGATTTCTCCCGAGAGACCACACCAATTTTGGAATGGGTTCTTCCTGTCACCGCCCTTTTCCTTGACAATTTTTAAAACATGAGAGAATGTTTTCAGTTCCTCACATAGTGTAAATGTGTTTTGTGCCGAAAGACCCTCGATAACCACCTATTAACAAATCATTCTCAACTATACAGTTCACTGAGTCAAACAGTTAGGCTGATACAATGGTATGGCTAAGTATAGTTAATTTATTTTAAGGTAGGTTTCAAATTAAAGAACACTACACACAAACCATACCCATAACCTGAATACAATTACAAAATATGTTAACATGGTCACTCAAACGAGAAAATTTAGTAGCTTCTCAGTAAGATATCCCCTTTTAGATAAAGTGGAAACAAAACAATGAAATAAAACTAGAAGGGATTGCTATTTCATTTATTTTTTGTTTGTTCAGACGTTTTCTTGATAGTGAGATGTAACTTTAAATTCAAGTTTCCAATGTAATCTGTTTGGATACTGTAGTGATTGTTTGTCACAAGCCTTATGGCCTTAGAGTAACTGACTGGAATTTAACAGAAGGGGGCTTTTTTTTATGAGAATTTAAACAGCCTTCAAAAAACGTTGGAAACTTTTCATTGAAAAGCAGGAGGTTCAAAATTTAAAGAAGACACTTTTTAGCCAGCTGCCAGCACTTCAGGAGAAGCCTACCTTGTACTAAATGAAATTTCCAATGAGTATACCCAAGATGAAATTACACCCTCAGTTTCAGAGGGGGGTACAAAAAAATTTTAACTTATTCTTAAAATTTAGTTGTCCATCTGTTATCTGTTGGTCTTTCCCTTTGCTTTTCTACAGCGGCCCAAAAGGGTCAATCGCAAATCAATTTACCAAAACAAAAATCAGTTTCCCATGACACAAAACAGTTTCTCAAAACACAAACAATTTCCCGAAACACAAGTCAGTTTACCATCATCATTCACTGAAACACCTGTAATAGGCTAATCATAGTAAGTGCACTGCACAAGATGTTCAGCAATATCATATCACACTGCCTAATTCTTAGGAGCTATGAAAGCCCTGTAATGCTACAAGAGGTATCAGGTCAATACCGTAACCCAATTACCATGCAAAACATCTGCCACAAATCTTCTAAGGTCTCAAAAATTATGCTAACTCTACCAATAAGTAAGGAAAACATTAAGTGTCTATATGCTCATAAGAGTGATGATTTTGTAAAAATCTGTTTTCATCTTAACATACATTTTCCATTCCGTTCCCTCCAAAACACTGGAGTAGTTCCTATTTGAGCCTTACTCTATAGCCAATATAATCACCTATTTCAAAAGCATAATCTGAACTCACATCGACGTCAAAATGGCATCTGTATGCAAGAGAATGTCAGAGTATTGGCAAACTGATAAATTGGTTTGTGATTTTGGCCTCCGTAAGCTTATTTTTCCACACAAAAGCAGCTTTCAAGCCCAATGACATTAACCACTTAACCTCGTCTTTCATGATTGTCCTAATATAAGTGGATGGAGAGACAACCACAACGGTCTCTCTCGAAATTGAGCTGGGTTTAGCTGAGACACGACTTCGAGTCAATTGTAAACAGTGGACGGTTCGATTTCGTGAGCAAAACAAAATTCAGTGGCTGCGTTTCACTCGCCCGATCGGTAAACTTGCCTGGCCTGTGCAACAGAAATTCCATCGCCCCGAAAAGTTTCAGGAGCGGCCCACTGCCTGTGAGTACACCAGAGAAAAACAAAAGCTCATACCAAACAGCAACAATTGTGGCCGAGTTGTCAACAATTCTACGCGTGAAGTTTACGATACCTGCGATCGGTTTTCATCTTGATTTTTCTAGTTCCTTACAACTGATTTTTGCTTGAGTAGAAGTTGAATTTGTCGATATCTGAGTTTCGTGGGCCCCTTTCCATCATAACTTTCCACGAAGTGTCTATACAGCAATAAAAAATATATGGCTGACAGCAGATTGGATGTTTGACCCTCGGTATAAGAAGTAACGAAAGGTGTGCAATATATAAGCTGATCGCTGATTGGGCAGAAAAAAAATTCCTTGTCAGAAAATTTCCACCCAATCAGGAAACTGTATTTCAATGGCTTCTGGAACGAGTCTGATAAAGAAATGTTCCCAGGGGCTCTCCTGTCTGTCTTGTAAACTTTTGCTCGTCCTGAATCTTCGTCCCAACCTGACTCTCTGCCCCTGGGTCTCCGAGAATGTAAACAACCACAACCTCAGATTTTACACAGATAAATTCTTGGCACCTACCCTCCAATACTTCAATTGGCTTAAGAGTTTAACTGAACTATGGGAGCCTCAAATGAAGAGTTATGAGAGCAATTAAAATCAAGATAGGCGTGTAAAACACCAAAAAATGGCTCCCAAAAAATGGCTCCTAAAAAGACGGAGATAAAAGAGAAGAGAGATACGGACAACAATGACAGTAAAAGGAAACGACAGAGTTGGGATTGAAAATCTCGTGTGAAGTGACTTACGGGCGGCATTGGGATGCTGTAACAACTTGGCATCGAGCTTCGGACTATGCTTTAAAAGCTATGATGTAAGAATTCTGCCATCATGAATGGAAAGCATTTTTGGCTATGACTGAAGTTACCTGAGGTGTTACTATCTTGTTGCTCTTTCTTCATTTTCTTGCTCGCTTTGTCCTGAGAGACTGACTGGGTACTAGTCTCCTCCCCAGTCCTCTTCTCACCAGCAACAGACGCACTGCTTCCAGAGCTTTCAGTGTCTCCCTTCGGCTTGAGGAGCTGTCACTGGAGTTAACGTTTGCAGTTTCCAACATAATGGGCCGTCTGTTGCCAGAGTCTTCGTTTACCTATAAAACCAACAACAATGTAAGTATACATGTACCACAGGACCAACACCTGACAAAAGTACTGTATGTAAGAAAGGCAGTCAGCCAGTCAGTTATGTTCATCTGGAAATATTTCTTATTAGTTTAAATCTACTAGCCTTCTATCACGAATGCCATTCTCTGATTGGCTTCGCTACTCGTTATCTATTCTGTGATAAACAGTGAGTAGCAGTTGCCAACAAAATGGTGGCCGCTTCTTTGCGTTTTCGGAGATATTTTACTTGAATGTTTAGTTTTGAACGACTAGAAGATTTATACTAAAACAATTAGATTATTCGCTCTTGATTTCTATGCGTGATAGCTGATTCGGGCTGCGCCCTCATCAGCTATCACGCAATAAAAATCTGGAGATCATTATTGTTAAATAGAACCTCCAAGTGGAAAATACATTGCAAGTTTTCCATCTACAATAGCATTATTTACTTTTCCAAGACTAACTTTTTCTTAACCAGCAGCTTTGGATGATCACAGAGAAAAAAACCTCACCTGCACCATTGTGGAGAAGTTCACGAGATAACGCCGTCTTCCTGCCATAAATCTGGAAAGAAAAAAACCTTACCATGTCAGTGAAAGGCAAAAAACTTAAGCAACAAGGTACAGGAGGAGCACAGTTAATGTTAATAAACAATGGTTCAGGCGTCGGCATGCGTTCATGGAGATATGAAACATGCGGGACGTTTGGAGAGCACGAAAGATACATAAGAGTTCTGAGAGCAACTCTAGCTTCTTGAGTGCTCTCCAAACTTCCCAAGTGCTTCATATCTCGATGAACTCAGAGCTGACACATGAACGAATTGTTTTACAACATTTTCAACGCGGTAGTTTTAAAGAGAAATTCCCTCTGCTATGTCATCAGCGTGCACAATAGGAATAATTATGGAGTATGAGGGAGAATTGGATGAGTAGCGAGAGAGATTGGTATAAAGACAATGAAACACTTAACACAACCCACGTGACAGGTTTGAAATAACTCAAATACAGCTGGGGCAGACACACATCGAACTTCTTACCGGACTCTTGATTCCCCACCCCTGTAGGCTGCGTCGATTGTTGTGTTGTTGTTAACGTTGTAATTGTACCAACGACCACTTCGGTCATCAAACCATTTCCAGGCATGCGTGGTGCACTAAAGAGGAAAATGAGAATTGAAACAGTCAGTGGCCCTTTCATTTTATACTAGAGACAAATTATCCATCCAGACGAATTATGCGGCTGTCATTTTATCCGACTACTGTAAAGACGGGACGAACTATATAAGACGCATAATCAGTCTGGGGCGAACTTGAACAAACGTTTTTTCTGCCTCTGTTTAGTTCGACTAGTATAAAGAGGGGCACCAGATGAAGTCCCAGCGAGGTCAGCCCCCAAAATTATAGATTATATGTCTGTAGTATAAAAACGGGCAGATTCTCTGTCTTATGCTTAAACGGTTGGAGTTGAACATGCTGTCAAACTTCTCAAGTTCTTAATTTTTCCAGACTTTACAAGTTTACATTATAAAAATTATTAATAGTCAATGTAGCCAAGCTTAAACCACATAAATAAAAAATTTAAAGGAGTACAGTCTCAGAATCACAAAGGAAAACATTCCAGAACAAACAAATAACCAGTGCAACTATACCATACCTAATAATATACATGAAAAAATTTCTCGATTCTGATTGGCTAAGAGAAATGCAGTTTTTAGGAAACACCGGTGCAGAAAAAAGGTAATTCGGTGCAGAAAAAAGGAAATACAGAGCAAAACAAGGTAAAAAAACTGAGGATTCTGATTGGTTGATAAACAAAGGCGCTGCGATTGAGCCAATCAAACTCGGCCTCTGAATGGCGCAAAGTCTGAAGAGCTGCAAGCGACTCTGCGAGCCAAAACAATGGCTGGCTCTTTGAACAGGTTTTCTTTCTTCATGAATGCAATAACAGCAGAGAAGCTGCAAAACAGCTCTAAAAAGAAGAAACGGCTGCGAAAAGCACTGTATTTTAGCTGTCTGTTTGGAAACAGTGGTGTCCAGAGAAGGGAATTACCGACGTAACTGGAATTACGAGTCCGTTGATGGAGTGACGCCGAGATTAATAAACAAACAAGGACAAACAAGGCGAAGATAACGAACTAGAAAGCCTGAAGGTAATGATTACAGCGCTTGATAGACACTTAGCAAACAAAGTAACCTTATAGCTATAGCCTGTAATTGTTTAGCCAGTTTTTACAGCTAAAAACGCTTTAAAAACATTGAGAAAACTGTTGTTTTGATTCACCTTAGCTTCGTTGCGTTGCTTCTGCAAAGTTAAGAAGCTATCTCGAAATTTTTTCATGTATATTATTAATAAGTAATCACATGATTTTTCTCGTGCAATTTGGAATAAATAAGCACTTGTAAATTTTTTCAAAGACCGCAAATTGCACTCGCCCTACGGGCTCGTGCAATTTTGTGAGTCTTTGAAAAAATTTACTCGTGCTTATTTATTCCAAATTGCACTCGAAATCATGTGATTACCTGTACAAAAAACAGTGCACAATTTTGCAAAAAAGAATTGTCTTGCCTAGTATATTTACCTTATCATGAAGCTGTTTTCTCTTGGTAGTGACTGCCATTTTCTCGTGAGTGTCCAAGAAAAGAATCAGAGGAGAAAGCCACCTGCATCACCAAAAAACACAAGGTTAAAAAAAACTAACTCCACCAGCCACTTTTCTCAAACTTTATCATTAACGTGAGCCTCCACGGGAGAACGAGCAAAAAGGTGATGACAAGTAAACAGACACCAAAAAACTTACACAGGAGTAGAGGTCGTGCATCCTGTCAACTTGCTCTGTAACATAAGTTTTTGACACAGTTCCAGTAGCTCCAGCAAGGAGTTCAGGATACAAAACTTCTCAATAGTAGCTTCACATCGAAATTTCTTCTCCTGTAAAATGTAAAACACGACCAGAGTTTATAAATGAAGGATGTATTTTCTTTTGTAAGTGACACACGTACGCTCAGAAAAAAAAAATTTAGTTCTCCCAACTGGAGTTGAACCTGTGACCTTCGGATAATTAATTAATTAATTAATTAATTAATTAACTCATTCATTAATGACTTCCATAAAGTGTACAACATGAATACTGAACTCAAAATAAGAAAATCGGCAGCCGCGCAGCTCCTATAAGCTCCAAATTTCTGTGGTGGGGATAGTGTCGCAGCCCTATTGTTTTAGGACTAGGGTCCATTGCTTGTGTTCTTTATTCTTTTGCTTCACCTGAAGGGTGGTCTCCAATCAGGTGAGACCTTGTAAGAGCTGTGAGGTGACCCAATAATATCACATACATAAACAAAAACACGTACATACAAAATTAAAGTATCACTTAATGAGGGACAAACGAATGCACTCGAAGTCCCAGCGAGTTGGATGCCAGAGTATCAAGGAAATTCAGGGATACCCAGTCTTTCATTGTCGGGTCTGAAACATTTCCCCTGAGTAAATACTGCAAGAAGAAAGATGACCTTTCTATCCCACCAGCTCTTTCCTATTGAAGCAAGTTCCAAGAACTTAGATGACAAAGTCAACCGTTGTCAAAGTACCCACAGCAACCAAAACTGTAAGTAAACTGCAGGAGCATATTATCTGAAGTTTGGAAAGGTAATTTCTGTCAGTGTGAAGAACATAGTTTCTAGGGAGGTGATGCACAATAAGAAATCCTTTGACAAATATAGAAGGCCACAATTAAGGTCACGGGTTAAACCATTGCTAAAAGGGTGTCCTATAACTCACCCATAAAAACATCCCTCTGCATTGGGAGCTACCCACTTCCAATTGCCACTGGGCAACCTCTCCCACATTTTTTTTCATGGTCTGGCATTGTTTGAAGACAAGTGACAATACACTTCATTTTGCTGAAGTCGCTTCTATAGTGTTCCAGATAAGATGGGGGGTCTCAGGTCAAAAACCCTACAAGGTCAGCTACATGGCCCGACAAATAGAAAAGTTATAATGGTTTGGTGGGGACAGTGGGAATTTGACCCGTTGGAATTTCTTGTTGACAACCTGCGTTAGAATCTTATCCTGCTTCTAAATGTACTAAATAATTATGTACTAACCTCAAATAACAAGCATGTGAGGTGAAGAAGAGATGACAGACGAGCTGCTTCGGGCAGACTGCCCATCAGTGACATGCTTTCTTCAAGTTGTCTGCTGTCAACATTGTGAATGGTGCAGGATTTTAAAACAGCTTGAATGTCAGCTGTGACCTGATAAAAGCAGGAATAAAACAAAACTCAAACCAAACCAATTACTCCAGCCAATCCCAACAGACGCACACAGCGCAGTGAACCAATCAGAATATGAAGCAATTACATGTAGCCGGCGTCATGGTTTTGCTTTTGCTTCTGATTGGTTGAGAAAGTGGCGCCAATTTTGCTGGCCAATCACAGAGCGAAGTAGAGCGGTTTTCAATTGAGTACCGAAAGTGAATGTGTTTGCTTTGGTTTTGCATTGCTTCGATCTATGATTGGGTAGCAAAATGCATGCCACTTTCTTAACCAATGAGAAGCAAAACCAAAACCAATGGCAACTTGCATGTGCGCATTTTCCCACACTTTGCGCCGGTTATGTGTAATTGCTATGAATTCTGATTGGTTCATTTTGCCGTGTGCCTCTGTTGTGATTGGTCAGAGTAATTGCTTTGGTTTTGGTTTTACGACACTCATCTAAAAACTGCTCTAACACGTAAATAAAACCATGTTTTCGCAATCTTTTTGGCGGGCAGTTAGGAGCAAGGAATGTTATAGGCCTCATTGATGGGGGGGGCGTATTAGAGAGGGGGGCTAATTAGAGAGAGGGGTTAATAGAAGGGGGGGGGGTCAAATTTTCGTCTTAAAAGAGTTTTTGTACAAACTGCAGTGAAACTTTAAAAAGGCTTTGACACATAAAAAATTGTTCTCGATATTGCCTCGGTAACAGTTTTTGGCTGGCTACGCCCTTGGATAGACATACGTTACAATTCCATAGTAGGTAGTACTGCAAACAATGCTACTTGTACAATGTAGACCAGGCTTTAATAAACTAACCTGTTCCAAAATGCGCCTCATGGTGTTCTCTTTCCACTCGTCTCCATTGCGTAAAGCCACTGCAGACAGGACATCACACGCTTTAAACACAGTACCCGGCATTTCAGTCAGCAGCTCAAGACAGCCTCGTAACATGTCAGAAGTGAACTGATCCAAGACGGTTTTCTCCAGGGGAATGTTATCATCGCTTTCTTTTACTTCTGCTGTTTTATCCTCTTTGCTCTCGTTTTCTTGTTTCTCTGTTTTAGACATTTTAGAAGCTGCGGCATCTGATGTACCAGCAGCAGTAGTAGCAGCATTGGCAGCAGAAGCCTGAATTAAAGTCAGAGAGAAGCAGTGCTTTAACCTGTTTTTATTCACCCAACCATTTTGAAACAGCTTACCCAAAACAATACCCCAAAAGGTTAAAATACATGTTGTGACAAATTCTGAATAGAAGTGCAGGGGCCCATTTCTCGAAGCTCCCAGTAATTACTGGGCCTGTTAAGTTGTTTTGTTTTCCATTCCAGATGGGATACAGTGAAGGCATCAGCTAAAGAAACAAACTGGACTTCATTAGAGGTCAGAACACACCCTACCCTTGATTTCGAAATATGGTTTCGGGCCCGTTAAGTTACCGGGACTTTTGAGAAATGGGCCACAGGAGCTTGCTTGAACATAACAGACAGAATACGGTTTACCTGGACTACAAAGAGTGTTTACCATTATAAAAACCCCAGAAATTTCGGTTGGGAATTTTCGTTCAGAAAGAACGGTACGTGTTGTTTACCATTGATTTGCCTAAAGTTTCCGGTTGTTGTGTCCTGCTAGACTGGACTCCAGTTACAACATGCAAGAGGCCTGAAACTAGTAAGAAACATGAGAAACTTCTAAATTAATGGTAAACGAATTTCCATTGGGAACGTCCCAACTGGAAAACAGGGGGCTACCTTTTCAGAAGTTCCGTTTGTCCTGGGAATTTTCCACTGGGACGAACCAAAAAAACCTTTACCATTTACATGTACCTCAACCGGAATTTCCGGGCATTTCTGGGAGGGGGTTATGGTAAACGCCCTGACGTGGCACTGGAAGTCAGATTCAAATGCTCGCTCCAGGCTATTCTGCACGCTGGTCTCAGGTCACTTCCGCTTACAGTGCTCTGTTTTTAGAATGTCTGTTCTTTTTGAAAACCTTCTGACGTGTATTCTCTTATTCTGTTACCAAATTAAGAAAGACTGGGATACTCAGTCCCGAAGGAATGCATTCTCAAGCTTATGTGGTGAGATTAGCCTGGTATGGAATGAGAACAAGAAATGTTACAGCCTAGTCCAGGATAAACCTGCACTTTACAGAAGGCAATCCAACGATGCAAAATGGCTGGTTCGTCAATATTGCATTGGTTTTACGAACAGCACCACAATAAGGTATGGAGCTGCAGATACCGACAATGCTAGATAAGTAACGGAAAAAACAATTAACAAATTAACAAGCCTTTTCTAATTAAAGTGTTTGCAATGTTGACTACAACCATTGACTGATTAATAGCATTTGCACATGCATAAGATGAAGGATTGGCATGGAAAAAGGTCCAAACAGCATGCAGATCCAAAGAGATCTAACAATGACCAGTGAACATAATGGGCAAACAGATCTGTTGTACCTGATCAGTAGTGGCAGCAGCAGCTGTTACGTCTTGGCCCAGAGACATCGCTATAGCTCTCATCATTTGGTCTTCCTCAAACATGTCGTAATCCAAACCAAGCTCCTGAAAGATTCAACTCTACATGCATATTCACTTCCACACTAGCATGAACCAAAGAACATGCAGTTGATCGAAGTTATTCTGGATCCCAAGAAAATATAACTAACAGCTTGGTTTTGTATACTATAGTATTAGGACAATTGCGCCAACAAATTACAAACCAAATGATTTACACAACTGCATATCTTTCCACCTTCAATTTCATATTAATTTGTACCGCTAATTAACAATTATTGGATTCGGTGTTCGCATGATAGTGAGAATTATCATGGCCAAGGTTTGTGTTATCTGCTGAAGCCAAAGGCCGAGTCAGATAACACAAACCAAGGGTTCGTACCCTTTCTCAGAACAAAATAATTTCCAGGACTTTTCCAGGCCTCAGAAAGTACTTTTTTTCCCAGAACTAATACACATTAAATATTTTCTTTAGTAGTTGGATCTTCCTATTTGGCTGCCATTCAAGAAAACTTTACTCCTTGAGTTTACAGATTTCCAGGATTTTCCAAGACCTCCTACCATTTTCAAGGACTTTCCAGTCCTGGAAAATGCTAAACTAAAATTCTCAAACATGACGAGCACTTGACAAACCCTGAATAATTTTATGCTTGGGTGTAACACGCAAAACTCACCCTTGCTGGTGGTGGTGGTGGATGAGTCAGGATGTAGTCAGTAGCCTCTTCTAGACTGCCTGTGTTTAACAAAGCTAGTCTGGCATGCTCATGAGTGAAGCCCATATCGATAAACTAAAACGCAACAAACACACAATGCATTATCAGGACTGTGATCTAGCAGTGTCCAGTGGACCCTGGCGACTTACTTTTCCCTTTGGGCGACAAGGAAATCCTAGTTTTTGCACAAAATTACTATGCTGGGCACCCCAGATTTCAGGGGCTCAGAGTTTTGGGCTGCTAAAAATTTTTCTTTGAGCACAGCCTTGCATTTTCACTGAAAGAAAAATACAGTCAAACTGAAAAATTAACTTGGCTATTTTTAAGCCTTTTTTTCAATAACAACTTGCTTTGTCTAAATGACTTGAATTGACTGAAACCATGGGAATGAAATACGGTAACCACAACTAGCAAGCAGTGGTTTTGGGTTAGGAGGATACTACAACTTCCTTAAAACCAGAATGTGGGAGGTTACATGTCCATGTATGCGTGAACGTTATCATGAAGCAAATATAGGAATTACAGTGTCCCCCCTCTGTTCCTAGCTACATGACAGCAAAATATTCTGCAGAATGTAGGTTTGCTCAACATTTTTCTGGGAAGCAGGGTTGGCGCAGTGGTGAGAGCACTCACCTTCCACCAAGTGGGTCATAAGTGGGTTGAGTTCGTTGGTTCTCTACTCTGCTCCGAGAGGTTTTTCTCTGGGTACTCCTGTTTTCCTCTCTCCTCAAAAACCAACATTTCTCCCACACAGCCCCACAAGCTTGCAGCTTTAAATTGTAACCGTGTATAAATAAAGTTTCTTTTCCTGTCCCTTTCAACTAAATTATCAGAGACAAACAAACACAGTGTTCTCCCTTGCCTTCCTTGTTACAGCACAGGAAAAGGTTTTGCTAGACAGGTTTGCTAAAGTAAAATAACACTGACAAAAAAGGCCTTAAAGTACGTGTGTAGACATTAACCCACACCTTAACAACCATGCATTCAAGGCAAGAGAGTTTGAAGATGCATACCTGCTGTAAATGCTGCATGTTAATCTCTGGTTGGGGTGCTGGTTCCACTGGAGGTCTTGCTGCAGCTGACGGAGCACTGCTAGTGGATGTGGAGCCTTCTGGTGTAGGCCCTAGTTTCTCTTTGATAACAGCCTCTGCCTTGATGATGTAGTACAGAATAGACAGCATGGACTCGGCTATGTGAGGACCATAGTCCTTGGAAAGTTTCTGACCCCAGAGCTGTTGGACTGCCGAGAAAGCTTTCTGAAAGGTGATAAGATGACCCTTGATTAGCCATAAAAGAAGATACAGCTATTAGTTCAGTAGTTCATTTCTCGAAACTCGCAAGAACGGCCGGCTAAAGAAACTATGTCAAGTCCACAGTATTCAATTTCTAATAATTTCGAGAGTTTAAAGGTTTGAAACTCTTCGAGATTAGAAAATAAATTGGGCTTTTTGGGAAGAAAAATTCACACCAATCAATAGAAACCGGCCTAAAATCTACTGTATTTTAAAGTTTCAAGAAATCTGCCCCTAGAACATGCTTTGTGCTTTAAACCTCAAAGCAAAGTGAAAACATATTCCCATTTGTAACAGACCTTGACAAATAAATGTTACTCATAGAATTGTTAAAATGTACCAGTTTAGTCCAGGATGTACCTGATTGGTTTTTAACAGGCAATCCAACGATGCAACCATCTGGTATGCATTTATATTGCATTGTTTTAACGAACAAACTCACAACAAATCAGGTGAGCAGTAGATACCGGCAATGCAAAGCTCATTAATGGTTGCACAGAAGACAATGATGTATCAGAATCTACCTTGAATAAAAGTTTGAGTTTAATTTCCAGTATGATGCCAAATATTAATTTAGCAACTAACCCCGTTAGTGAGCTGGTACAGAGATGTATACATGAGAAACTGAGAGATAAAATTCCATTTGACAGTATCAGATGGGATTAGGGTGTTATATACCTTTTGTGTAGTGGCAAGGAATTCAATGGGTTTAAAAGGTACAAATCCTGGTTGAGTGGATGTTGCAGGGAGCCCATGAGGACAGTCCAATAGTGTGTCTGAATTCACCAGTCTACTCACAAGGGTTAACCACAAGTCCAGCAACTCCTGTGAACCAGCTGTACAATAAAAACAAAACAACTGTAATGATGACTGCATTGTAAGTTGCGCAAGTAAGCATTGTATCTTAAGCAATGTAAGTATGATCGTGTAAGTATCAAAAGTGGTGAAGGCACTGTGATGGATATGGCATAAATAATAAAAAACAAAACGAAAACAATAACAAAAACAATGATAAAGATGATGATGACCAAGACAATGACAATGATGATGATGGTGACGATGATGATGACTATGACGATGACAATGACATTGATGATGGTGATGGTGATGTTGATGGTAATGGTGATCAGATGGCAATGGTGATGACGATGATGTCACTTGAGTGCAAACTTGCCTTGAGAAGATGTATGGTTTATGCAATCATTGGCAGTAGGTTTAGTGTCCTGACTCATCATCATTTTCACCAACCTGCAAGCAAACAAAAGATAATTTAGTAAAATTGCATGCCTAAATTTAACACTAACTTCAACACTAACAGTAACTTTAACCGTCAAACTAAAGAATTTCATCCTGTCTAAAAAATTAGAACCAGCTTACAGAGGTTTCAATAAGTTTTGAAATAACCGTCTGAGTGAACTAAAGTAGGCGGGGACCTGATAATTTATTTTAATAATTTGAGTGAAAGTACAGACCAATTAGGCGGCGGTAAGTGTAAATTCTGACAAAAGAAGGCGGCGATTTTCGCCGGTTGCCGGCTTCTAATGAAACCCCTGAGCCTGTAAACATACAACGTAAACTCCCCAGCCATTTCAGGGCTGTGCTCTGGCAGTGCCCAGTGGCCCCTGGTGACATACGTTTGCTTTTGGGCTGTAAAGAAATCTTAGCTTTTACACAAATTATGCTGCTACCCTGAATTTCAAAGGTTCAAAGTTTTGGGCTCCCAAAATTTTTCCTTTGAGCACAGTCTTGCATTTTATATCTAAGACACAGACTCCAAACCTAGAGCCACCTTACACAGCATCATAAACTGCAAGACAAAGTAATAATCAATGAGGTCATTCTGAATACAGTCGAACCTCGATTATCCGGACCTTGAGTATCCGGATTTTTCGATTATCTGAACTTGCTTAGCTAGTCCCAGTTTTTCATGAATATTAATTAGCCATATTTAAGATCCGCAGCAAAACTTTTCCCCTTCAAATTCAGTAATGAAACTCTGGTTCAAACTGAATTTGTTTCACTTCAAAACACAAAATCTGCACATGTTTTGAGCTCATGCACGCCATACTGCTGCAATACATTTTACTCAGCTCTGATTTGCTTAGGTATTCTTTATTTCTAAGTGAAATATCACACTCCACCTGTTCAGTCATTCAGTTTTATTTTTGGCTCATTAAAATTCATATTTTCGATTATCCGGACTCTTGATTATGCGGACTGTTCAGCTCAGTCCCCCACGAGTCTGGATAACTGAGGTTCAACTGTAGTTGCCATTTCTGATCCACCCACAGGGACAAAAAAAATAAGGCCACGAGTGAAGTCTTTGCTCTATGAGTCAAAAGATTTATTTTCAACATTTCTCACAAATGACAACTTACGAGAAGAGACTGCTGTGTGCTCCAGACATGACAAACTGCTGCAGCATCAGATGGTAAGGGTTCTTCTTGTCATCAAACAGAAGACGCGAGGTAAAACCAACAATGCACATGTGGAAGTGTAATCTGCAAACAAGATAAACATTATAGTTCATAAAGAGAAATAAGACCAAAGATCCACAAACAAGAAATTTCTTACTAAATTTCTACATGATAAAACACAAACAGATTTAGAATGTAAAAGTAATAAACTATGCTTTTTTCATGGTAACTGACTTGTATGAAGTAAAATGTCACCCTGTCTACTCACACATTTGTTGCACTGGTGTTGCAGAGGTCGTGGGTTTGACTCCCATACAAGCCTGAATCTTTTCAGGCTTTATTTTCACTACTGCTTACAGTGCAATTAGTGTTCATAACTGCGATGATCATTCACATATTCATTCTTTAATCTGCAGTTCAAACAAATTATTTTCATATATTCATTCTCACATATCTAGGAATAGTTCTTCACCAAGGCCTCCTAACATAGATCTGTTGTACAGTATGTTCTTCATGACAACTTCACACCGATTTAAGTGTGTACCCCAAATTTTGGGGTTGTTAAGAATTCATGTATTCAATCTATTGTTCTGGATTCATTACTTATTCCTGTCGAACATTTGACGATTATGTGGCAACTTTTCCGAAGGCCGCAAACCTTTGAAGTAGGCGAGATATTTTTCCTTTGTTTGAAATTTTCTAGTTGGATGATTTTTTAATCTCCTTTGTTATTCGGTCGATGACAGCTCACAGTGTAAGTTGGAGAATCAAATAACAATTGTAAGCTCCGACGGAGGGCTAACACTCGAAACGTCAGCTAATCGAATCCCTGTACGGTGGTCAATTTACATTATCAACTCCGTTGATAAACCAAACAATTGTAAGCTACAGGTAAACCTCCCACCTGTTCCCAGATGAACATGATGATGGATAAGCATATTTTTGTAAGCTGTTTTTTTTTTTAACTGATCAGCATGATGTATAACTTTATAAGCTTTTGGAAACCTTATCTCTGAATCCAGATTGCACTGGTCAGGAGTTTTCATAGAATGTGATACAGAACGTCTGGATGGCGTCAGATTTCTATTTCTGGTTGCCTTTGCCTCCATTATCGCCAATTCCCGAGAATATTTTTCCATGGTGAATAAAAACATTGACAATCGATCGCCGCTTTGGCTTCAGACTTCACGTTGCGAGATGCTAACCACATAATTACAAATGCCACAATGCAATTGGTCAGTTCGTGTCGGTTGTTATGACAACTAGCGGATTCGGTCATGTACGATGCATTGAAGTACCCAAACACGCGTTTAATCTCGAATCTCGATCGTAAAGCTGAAACCTTAACCTGAAAATTTTCAATTATTGGCGTATTAAAGATGGAGTAAATGAATATTAGAATGGAGAAATGGATAACTCATCGCATATGGAAACTTGGCCTCAGAACTTCAAGCCAACTTTGATCGGCGACTCAAAGTTCTTCGAAATCAACAAATCCCTTCTTGTTGCTCTCGGAGTAAAAGTCCATGCATTTCCACTTTGGATAACTGAAACAAGTCATTTAAGATCTCTTTTTAAAGCTCTCAAAGCGAACTGTTTCCATAGATGTGGATCAAAGTTGGACGTGCTTTACGAAATAACGTTGACGCATGGAAACTCTGTAGTGATTTTTCCGCCTTCATTCACATGTCGACAACAAAAGGTTATCTTCTTGAACTTTACGATTTGCAACGCAAGAAGCGTGACGCTTGAAGTTAAAAACATGAATTTCCACTTTGGATAACCGAAACAAGTCATTTAAGGTCTCTTTTTGAAGCTCTCAAAGCGAACTATTTCCATACATGTAAATCAAAGTTGGACGTGCTTTACGAAAAACGTTGATGCATGGAAACTTTGCAGTGATTTTGCCGCCTTTATTTACATGTCAACAACAAAAGGATATCTTCACAACTTCACTACTTTGTTCTAGTCTTTTCAATTGGTTTCAAGGGCTTCCGGACTAAAATCTCACCTTTTTTAAAGAGAGTGCAGCCGAACTTATTTGACGCTACTTCGGTAATCCTCGAACACTACTCCGACTGACTCGAACTCAATGCCCAGAGGAATATAGTTGCGCCTTCAGGCAAGAATTACAGCAGTTTCACCCTTTTCGCAATGACACACTTAAATCGAGGTGAAGTTGTAATGTCTAGTTACCTTAATTTCATCACTGGGGCATCAGTGGGAAGACCTTGCCAAGATAGAGCATCCTTTAATAGTTTACTCAGCTGAAAGGCAATGAAACGTGCAGGCAGGGTTGGGAGTCCAGGTGTGGCTGTAGTGTGTGGTGCTCGACGCTGGCGCTGAGCAGAACCAACACTTAGCTTCACAAGAAGGACAAACAGGTCTGACAAGGCACGGCCCAGTGCAGTTGACGTCTGGAGAAGTTGTTTAACGATTCTTTGCTGTACTGGAAGAGCAGACTTGGAAGGCTCCTTGTCACTTGTCACTGTTATTGCAGGGCTTCCTTCTGATGTTTGACCTGTACAAAGAATAAGGGGGATTAACTACGTCCATCGCAATGGAGGTTAGGTGCCCCGAGACAGCCAGGAGCTGACCGGTAACCCCGCAATGGAACCATGCATGTGGCCGCCAGTGTCCGCAACCCAGCCATGAGCCCCCACACCCCTGCTCCCCAGAACCAGCAATGGGAGATGGATAAAAAACCCTGGGCACCTGTCACACTGAATACAAATTTAGTGGAAAGGGAAAAAAAAATTTTTAATAATAATAATAATAATAATAATAATAATAGTAATACCAATGGACTAATAATGATAATGCTAATAAAGCCAATAATGATAATAATAACGTAACAGTAACAGTAACAATAATGTACCCTGGGAGCGGGAGGGTGGGGAACGCAACAAACAGTCCGCCAAGACAGCAAGAACTTGCATGAGGGAGGGAAAACCAAAAAAACCAACCATGGCGACAAAATACGCAATAAATACCGCTAACCGCACACACTACAGTCATGTAAAACGCATAAGGGATACAAACACCCTTGACGGGACACACAAAAAATGCTAACAGACCGCTAACCGCAAACCATACGCAATAACTACTGCTAGCCATATCTTGCTACCGTAAAAACAAAACGCATAAGGGATACAAACACCCTCGACAGGACGCTCATATCCGCTAAATTTACACTAACCACTCAAATACACAATAAATACCGCTAACTGCATATTGTCACAGTCCTGAAAAAAGCATAAGGGATACAAACACCCTTGACAGGACATGCACAAACCGCTAACAACAAAACCGCTGACCGCTCACCACAAAAATATGCTAATAAAAACACTGCTAATAGTACGACCGAAGAATGCTAAGAACTAGTAGGACGGACAGGAAAATAAGCCATAAAATGAGAGCTGCCAATAGAACAAAAAACACTAACAGACCAAACTGACAATGCTCCTTGTAGTTAACTAAGTTAAATTGCATTTAACCAAATTAAACAGTTTTTTTACAGTTTTGTTTTTCGTATGGACTCATTGGACGTGAAATATTAAGCATTCCAAGCAGTCTAGCAAAAGTTCATCTAAAATCACCTATATCCTCACTTAGCCAGCAACAACCTAACTTTCCAAAGTATGTGAAGCATACAACACCACAGCACAGTGCCAAATAAGATCACATGTTTGAAGTAAACCTGCAGCGACAACTGCAGGCTCACAAGTTATTGCTTGCCCAGTACATTGACTTTTATTTTATACTAAAATATCAAGCAAAGTGTGTTAGTCGACACCAACCATCAGATTGATCATGTGAGGCAAGAACCACAAACAGGTTTTTAAGCCAGAAACTGAAAACTAGGCAGCTGCCAGCAGCCAGTTTGCCATAAATGAAGCCTGGAAACACTTCTGGCTAAAACTGTACCCACAAACCCAATGTCGGATACCCTGTAAACAACAGCAAAACACAAAGTAGTGAATAGGGAAAATACAGGTTTTTTTTAGGCTTAGATGCGTGTATGAAGTGTTGAGAAGGAGAAAAAAGTATATAATTACCAAGAGGCTCTTCTGGACTTGCTGATGTTGAAGCTCTCAGCATCTCTAAATCCCTGTCAGCAACTTTTGCCTCATCACCAGATGTTTCGGACCGGCTGATAGTTTCAAGCACAATTGTCTCCCATATGAGAAACATGTAAAGCTGACTGAGCTGCTTTAGTACAGTGATGCCTTGATCTGAACCCCAGTGGTTCACACACAAACTGCGGATGTCAAACTGTTGGAATAAAGTGACGAACAACCAAACGTAAATTTATCTAAGTAATTTTATAATATGTCACTTCACCTGATATTGATACATATGCAAAGACAATCTTTGCTATTAATATGAAAAACACCACTAAGCAGAAAGAAGATTAGCCTCATGTTTGTATTATTTATGTATGTATCACCATGTTATGATAAATAGATAACAAACAGGTTAAGGTGTTTTCATTGGAGAATGCAGAAACTAACTGGGGTCAAATGCAACCTCGGAGAAATGAATGCTACTAGCAACCCTTTAATTCAAAAACCAAAACCCTGTGATTGTATGTTAAAAATCTACTTAACATTCTCTGAGCCTTCTCATTTGTCCCACCACATGTACATGTAGGAATATGCCTATGTTACACCTAAGTGTCTTATTTTGATGTGGTCATCTCTCACCCATCTTGCATATTATAAATTATGCGAGTTTCTTTTGGTCCACCATAATTATTTTGCTTGACAAATATGTCATACCAACCGTGTTATTTTAGTCCTTTAACCTTTCCCACTTTGATAGATAGATAGATAGATAGTTTATTCAGATCAAAATCGCAGCCAAAGGCTGAATTAGATTAATCGTTACAATAATAAAATCTAATAAAAAGTAAGAGAAATATAAGAGAGATATAAGAAAATATACACGTATCCCTATATACACCTAATATACATATAGCTAAAAATTTAATCACAGTTGCTATATATAAAAGTGCTCGTAAGTCTCTTCGTCTTAGCCAGGGGGACATTAAAGTTCCTCTTTCGTCTTAAATTGTATTCACAAATGTTACGAGGTGGCAAGAGCTCATGCAATTTATGGTTTGGGTTACAAGTGATGGAATGTATGCAAAAAGAAACATGTCAGTGTTTACACTCAGCCCGGTCAACATGTGCCAGCAGATAGCAAATTTTCCTCCTACAGTCAATTGTTTGCCCCTTACTTCACACTTGGACTTCACTGTGAGTTCTCTAGCAGGCAAGGTTTGCTAGCAGTTAATGCCTACTTCTCCAGCTATGCTGCCCACTACTACAAAACATTTTGATAGGGCTGACACTATAATATACACCCCCAGGTTATTTTGGTCTTCTTACCTGGCCAACTTTGCATACATGTAGGAACATGCTGACATATGCATGGGCTGCGACAATGCTATGCAACAGAGGAGTGAATTGCATGGATGTCATTGCTTGTTGAGGTCGCCCTGACGATGCCACCTCGTGTAACAGGATGGACACTGGGGACTCGGCTGATCTTAAGATCATTGGTTCCAAGGTTGTCAGGACATCGCCAAGTAGAGTAAGTCCCTGTTTTAACACTTGGGCTTCATGAGATAACATCTGAAATCAATGGAAATAATTAATTTTTTTAAGGCCAGTTTAGGCGCTACTATAGTACCTTTGCTAATGACTGTCCTATGTACAGGGTTCCAGATACGTTTTTAAGGCAGGGAGTCAACATGGAATTCTGATGGGCAAATTTGCACTGCTCCTACCAAACCATTATAAATTTATATTAATTCATCGAGTCATTTAGCTGACCTTGTAGGTTTTATATATATGTAAGTAAGACTTTGCACTTTCTTTCTCTATTTATGCAATTTTATGTAAATGTCTAAGCCAGTTAATTGCACAAGGCAGTGACCAACTCGAAAGCCTAAGCTACTTTGGTCACTGCGAAAAATTTACGTTTTGACATCATTTTATGTAATTTGCTGTTCTTCTTTTTTCTGTTTTTGTAATATATTGTTATGTATATAGTAACATATGTAACAGTGCAAAAAAAAAAATAGAAATCTGAAATCTGGGAAAACAGCAGGGCTGCCAAAGGTCAAACTGGATTTTGCATGCCATAGTTTACTTTTTAGTTGCGTTGATTTTTAACTCATTGCCTTAAGTTTAAGAAACCTTAATTCTAGAGTTCTATTTAGGAAAGCCTTGGATGATTATTATTTGTAATTTCTATTGAAGTGTTAAAAGGTTTTAACTTAGTGCATATCTGTGTAATTCTTATTTGTTAGTTTATAAACCTTAGTTCAGCAGGACCCTGTTACTAACAGTACTTTGTACTGAAGGGTCATCCTTGGTAAATATTTGACTCACCAGAATGGACTTGCATACACTCGAGACAGACTGGCATGCTGGGGAGGACACAAAGTCAAGGGGTAAGTTAGGCAAGCCAAGAACGTTGATTAGGGGCTCCAGCCCTCCAAGCCGAACAAACTCTCTACAGTGGTCATCAGTCGAATTGTTGCTGAGTATCGAGTCAACAAATCGGACCTGCAAAACATTAAGTAAAAAATCACTGGGTTAAGCTTTAACTAACTATTATCGTACAGTGTACAATGAAGTTTACTATACATACCACATTCAGGATGTAATCCATGAGCGGAATAAAGGTCCTTTTCTCCTCTTCTGTAATCCTTCAAGACAAGAGAATTTTAAGAATACATAATTATGTTGCTTGTTGAGTTTTTGTGAGTCTCCATCCGCAGACACAAAATAAAGAACAGTTTATTATGAGACATACTTTGAGTTATCTTTGCTCTTGTCACTTTCAGCCACAACCTTGGCAGTGCTGGTAGTGCTTGTAAAACTGAATCTATCATCATCATCTTCTTCTTCATCAGACATGGGCTCTTCCGCACCACATACTACTCGGCCAGAGCCTTGCCCCAATCCAACACCACTGTCTATGTCGTTACTGTCTGTTTTGGCTCCCAACTTGAAACCAATGTACTTGGTGTCACGACCAAGGCTACAGACCTCTTGTAGGAGCTACAACAACGAAGAGTCAATCTTAGGTACCATGAACACCAGTACAGAAATCATGTATACTGTAAAAGCTCGTACAAAGGGGAGGGGGGGGGAGGGGGGGGGCATTTAATTTCAGGTCTCATTAACGGGGGGCTTATTAGGGAGGGGGGCTTATTTCAAATCTTAAACACACTGTTTTCGTCTTAAAACAGTTAAGGTACAAAACTCAAACAACAACAGTGAGAAGAAACAAGAGGAAATGTGGGAAAAAAGGGGGAGGAGGGTTTATTAGAGAGAGAGGGGGGGGGCTTATATTACAAAAACCGACTTCCAAACAGAGGGCTTATTAGAGAGGGGGGTTTCATAGAGCTTTTACTAACAGTAGTCTTCATAAAACCAAGATTTGTGTTTTTAGACAGCTTCATTCTGTATGCACAATACACATGCAACTGAATTACATGTGATTTCATAATTAGACTGCAAAAATCAGCATTAACCCATTGGCACCCGTGCCAGCCAAAACCAGCCGTAAAAAACTCCCTTGCTTCAAAACATTGCAACTTTCTCAATCGCACGAATATTGCCTTAACTGTTGGTTGTGAGCACGAAATGGAATGCCCTTTAACCCATTGACTACCGCAGGTTTTTACATTTTCGGAGTGATTTTCCACCTATAAACGATGAATAGCAATTCGTGACTCTTTATTTGAACTACCAGGGAAAAGTGGTGCTGTCCTAAGCCACTGGAGGCTCAAGGTTTCTGAAAACGTCATTTTGACGTAGCTATTTTTTATCCGTGAAGCGACAACAATGGCCCAAGTTCGGTTTGCTTGCGATTTCTGCTAAATTTACAGCCATTTTTCATCTTTAGCGGCTGCCTGATGAGCATCATTAAGCGTGACGGTAGCTAAGAGTCCACTTTCTCAAAGAATCAAGCAAGGTGATGTACTTTGTTGTTGAATTTGGCTTGTTACTCGATGAACTGGGAATTTGGCCGGTCGAACACTTAGTACCTTTGGGACTCAACTATTGATCAATTTCTCGACCTACCGCCACATATTTTGGAATTTCTGTGTACTGAAGATGACTACGAGCAGGAAATTTTGGCGGTAGGTCGGAGTGGCTGTAGACTTAGTTTATATGTGAAAGAATTGGGGGAAGGAACGGGCGCTGTCAAAAATTCTCGTTAGTTCCCAGCATGCAATGCGCTCAAGATGTTGAAAATGTCGGGAAGGCCCGAATGCACTGGAACAAAAGGCTGTATCTACGCTCGGGAGAAGAATATGAACAAAAAAAGTCATTTCTAAGCTAGAAAAAGGACTGAATTTTGTTATGATGGTTGAATTTTGGTTTTTGGACGATGATTTCCCTAAAAAACATGAAGGCAAAAAGGGGCATTTTTGTTGTTTCTCTTTGACGTTAAAAACGGCCAGTTTCGTTCTTGTCCAAACTCAAAAGGCCATATTTGGTAAAAATCGCTACGTTTCTTGCATTTATTGGATATCCAAATTTAAAGGGCATTCCATTTCGTGCTCACAACTAACAGTTAAGGCAATATTCGTGCGATTGAGAAAGTTGCAATGTTTTGAAGCATGGGAGTTTTTTATGGCCGGTTTTGGCCGGCACGGGTGCCAATGGGTTAAATAAAACATAATTTTTTTTTGATGTTGATATTTTTTATTGCTCACCTACTTAAACAAAAGCCTTTGAGGCTAGTAACATATCAACGCTATTTTATTTGAAAACAACCATATGCTGCAAGATCTGGGGGGGGAGGGTACCACTTTCTGGCCAGTATTTAGCTTCAAGGTTAAAGTTGCATGAAAGCCAACTTGAGGGGGTGGTGATTTTAAAAACTAGACAATGGAGGTCGAGTTGGAGCCACTAGTGACAGTCAGAAGTCGATGATCATCTCATCTAGAGTAATTGAGTTTGATACTGTGGCTTGTCACGTGACCTAGCCAACTACAAACCCAGGAGGTAACGTGAAATGAAGCCTGGCCCTGCTAAGTTACCCACCCCCCTAGAAACTGTTTTAACTGTAGAATCTTAACTCTGACCCTGGATTTAAACTACCACCAACCATGACTTTCACTGGATAGTGTTAAAAGGACCGGTCACGTGACCTCTATTTTTCTTTGTTAACCCATTGACTACCGCAGGTTTTTACATTTTCGGAGTGATTTTCCACCTATAAACGATGAATAGCAATTGAAGGGCTCAGTGGAAGAAGGGCATAAGTGACGATTTTGGTTATTTTGCTGACGTCCTCCAAATGAGCTGAAGTTTTGCATTTGGCCTTTGATACATTAGAAAAACATTGCCCTATATTTCTTTCGCTTCTTTTTACGCTCAGTTTTCGAGAAAACGCGGACCAAAATACGCATTCTACACGTCACTTAGCACAGTCTTCCACCAAGCCCTTCTTATGAAAACTAAGCGCCAAAATTTCGTAATTGGCTTAAGACAACACGGAACGTCTCTGCTCAATGAGCCATAATGTGCTATATGACTTTTTGACTCATAAACAGCGCACAAGGTGCCCAGCTGACTTGGAAATATGCCGGGTCTACTTGTTTTCTTGAATGCAGCACTTACTACAGGTGTTACTACCCGTGTTTTGCTTAATCGTAGCGCTCAACAAGCTTGCTTGGCTCAGAAACAGTCCACAACATTCTTGGTTGACTTAAAACAGCACACAGAAGCCTTGGTTAACCTTAAGTCAGCGCGCAAAGAGTTTGTCTGACTTGAAAACAGCATTCAAGGGGTTAGCGCTAACGTTAATTAAGTTAGACTTAACGGCGTTATTTGCATGTTCTGAAATTGAATCGTTAATGTCCTGTCATGCGTCACACAACTTGAAATACATTTTGCTGTTTATCTCGCGTGAAAATACTTCTTGCTGACGTTTAGCTCGCATGAAAATGCTCTTTGGTGATGTTTACAAGCCTCCACGGAAGCGAAATAACCGAGGTCATCGCGGCAAAGTGATTTATGTGTTGATATTCGCCAGCATGTTTTAACCGGTTTACAAAACACCACACGATAACGAATGCATTTTCCCTTTTGGTATTTGCCACACGCGTCAACTTTTCCTTGCATTAAATTCAGGATACTCGTCGTAAACGGACGGACTTTTCATCTTGCCGGTTTCCCTGTCTTCAATGATTTCTCCGTAATGTTTCCGAAGTGAAAATAATCTATAGTACGCGTAGTCTGAGCGGATTTAATCCCGTTACGTCACCCGCGGGAACTTTTCACTGTGACAGCGCCCTCTGTGGCCGCAATGAATTGTGGGAGAAAACTATGGCCTCCAAGCGCGGACAACTCTCATCAAACATCGGAGATTTTCAGCCTAAAGTCCAAAAACACCTCTCGTTTTCCGAACTTTTAGCACGGTAACCTTTGACAGACGGTCCGAGACTAGCAACGGAGGGCCGCTTTTAAGACGAGAGTTGCTTTCAGACTTTTTATCACCTGGCCCCTTAATCTGTACTCCAAAACAGAGGGATTTCATGATTTGGAAAGCACAGAGAAAACTTCTTTGGATTCTTTCAGAGAAGCTAGTGGCTTGCGGGTAATTCAAGACTTCATGATGTCTTTTTTACCACCAGGCGAGCAGGCAAACACTCGGGCGTAATGCGATTAAATGGAACTCAGTACCGATCGAGCTGACCTCAACCGCGTAAGTTTCGTATCAGTGAATCGATGTTTTAACCGCTAAACTTATAGTCTACGTCACACTATCAAACAATAAGTCCCTGCCAATCATTTCATGTCCAGTTTCAGTAATCCAAGCAGGAAAAACTGTGCTAAGTGACGCGTAGAATGCGTATTTTGGTCCGCGTTTTCTCGAAAACTGAGCGTAAAAAGAAGCGAAAAGAATATAGGGCAATGTTTTTCTAATGTATCAAAGGCCACATGCAAAACTTCAGCTCATTTGGAGGACGTCAGCAAAATAACCAAAATCGTCACTTATGCCCTTCTTCCACTGAGCCCTTCATAAGTCTGTCTCATTAACATTCATGAAGCAATGCCCAAGGGTATTCTCTATTGAAAACTAAGCGCCAAATGCTCGTAACTGAATTAAGAGAACAGGAACGTCCCTGTTGAATGCGCAATGTGCCTTTTTGACTCATAAACAGCACACAAGATGCTCATCCGACTTGGAAATGGTCGACATTTTTAAATGCAGCGCTTATTACCAGTGTTTTGTTTACTGATAGTGCTCAAGAAGCTTCCTTAGCTGGAAAACAGTGCGCAACATTCTTGCTTGACTTAAAAACAGCACACATGAGCCTCGGTTAACCTTAAGCCAGCGCGCATAGATTTTGTCCGACTTGAAAACAGCACAAAAAAAATTTAGGGTTCTTTTTAAGTTTAGAGTTAGGGTTAAAATTAGGGCTAGGGTTAGCGTTGGGGTTAGGGCTAGGGTTAGGGTTAGGGTTAGGGCTAGGGTTAGGGTTAGGGTTAGGGTTAGGGTTAGGCCTAGAGCATTGCAAACGTTAACGTTAAAGTAAGCGGCGTATTTTGAGTCTCTGGAAATCAGCTTAAAGGGTTCCTCCGAAATGAAAAGGGCGCACAGGTTTCTTTCTCCGAAAATTCGAGTTAACGATGTTCAAGGGCAAACTGAAGAGAGATTAAAAGCGTAAGCTGTTTCCCGTCGGTGTCCGCCTCGAAACAGAGCTTTGTCTGGCGTTTCGCGTGCTTTGGTCATTTGAAACGATTTTGAAGGGTTGATTTTTGTCGTCAAATGGAACCAGTGGAATGAAAATCGTATCACAAATCAACGCAAATGACGACAGTGAAAAATTGGAACAAAATACTTCACTTTTTTTGTTGGCTTCAAAACGTAAATATTTGCAGAAGATGTGAAATTTAATCCCTATCGTCTGGTGCGTAACACAACGCCTTGTTAAAATATCTCGCGTGCAAATACCTTTTTGCTGGTGTTTATCTCGCTTGAAAATACGTGTTGCTGATGTTTACAAGCCTGCATAGAATCAAAATAACCGAGTTGATCGACGCAAAAGTGATTTATATGATGTTGAAATTTCGCAGCATGTCTACCTGCTGTACATGTGTTTACATAACAACTCGACGACCGACCACGAGTATATTCCGCACTTGGTAATATTTGCCACGCGCGCCAATGCAACTTTTCCCTGGATTGTTTTCAAGATACTCATCGTAAACGGACGGACTTCTCGTCATGCTGATTTCCCTATCTCGGATGAATTCTCCGTAATGTTTCCGAATTTTGACAAACTGTTTCACGGCTTCGGTGGCCCGCGAGAAAGCGCCCGCTTCGGCCGCAGTGAATTGTGGAAATATTATGCCCTCCGCGAGGGCGCTTAGTTTTCAATAAAGAATACCCTTGGGCATTGCTTCATGAATGTTAATGAGACAGACTTATGAAGGGCTCAGTGGAAGAAGGGCATAAGTGACGATTTTGGTTATTTTGCTGACGTCCTCCAAATGAGCTGAAGTTTTGCATTTGGCCTTTGATACATTAGAAAAACATTGCCCTATATTTCTTTCGCTTCTTTTTACGCTCAGTTTTCGAGAAAACGCGGACCAAAATACGCATTCTACACGTCACTTAGCACAGTCTTCCACCAAGCCCTTCTTATGAAAACTAAGCGCCAAAATTTCGTAATTGGCTTAAGACAACACGGAACGTCTCTGCTCAATGAGCCATAATGTGCTATATGACTTTTTGACTCATAAACAGCGCACAAGGTGCCCAGCTGACTTGGAAATATGCCGGGTCTACTTGTTTTCTTGAATGCAGCACTTACTACAGGTGTTACTACCCGTGTTTTGCTTAATCGTAGCGCTCAACAAGCTTGCTTGGCTCAGAAACAGTCCACAACATTCTTGGTTGACTTAAAACAGCACACAGAAGCCTTGGTTAACCTTAAGTCAGCGCGCAAAGAGTTTGTCTGACTTGAAAACAGCATTCAAGGGGTTAGCGCTAACGTTAATTAAGTTAGACTTAACGGCGTTATTTGCATGTTCTGAAATTGAATCGTTAATGTCCTGTCATGCGTCACACAACTTGAAATACATTTTGCTGTTTATCTCGCGTGAAAATACTTCTTGCTGACGTTTAGCTCGCATGAAAATGCTCTTTGGTGATGTTTACAAGCCTCCACGGAAGCGAAATAACCGAGGTCATCGCGGCAAAGTGATTTATGTGTTGATATTCGCCAGCATGTTTTAACCGGTTTACAAAACACCACACGATAACGAATGCATTTTCCCTTTTGGTATTTGCCACACGCGTCAACTTTTCCTTGCATTAAATTCAGGATACTCGTCGTAAACGGACGGACTTTTCATCTTGCCGGTTTCCCTGTCTTCAATGATTTCTCCGTAATGTTTCCGAAGTGAAAATAATCTATAGTACGCGTAGTCTGAGCGGATTTAATCCCGTTACGTCACCCGCGGGAACTTTTCACTGTGACAGCGCCCTCTGTGGCCGCAATGAATTGTGGGAGAAAACTATGGCCTCCAAGCGCGGACAACTCTCATCAAACATCGGAGATTTTCAGCCTAAAGTCCAAAAACACCTCTCGTTTTCCGAACTTTTAGCACGGTAACCTTTGACAGACGGTCCGAGACTAGCAACGGAGGGCCGCTTTTAAGACGAGAGTTGCTTTCAGACTTTTTATCACCTGGCCCCTTAATCTGTACTCCAAAACAGAGGGATTTCATGATTTGGAAAGCACAGAGAAAACTTCTTTGGATTCTTTCAGAGAAGCTAGTGGCTTGCGGGTAATTCAAGACTTCATGATGTCTTTTTTACCACCAGGCGAGCAGGCAAACACTCGGGCGTAATGCGATTAAATGGAACTCAGTACCGATCGAGCTGACCTCAACCGCGTAAGTTTCGTATCAGTGAATCGATGTTTTAACCGCTAAACTTATAGTCTACGTCACACTATCAAACAATAAGTCCCTGCCAATCATTTCATGTCCAGTTTCAGTAATCCAAGCAGGAAAAACTGTGCTAAGTGACGCGTAGAATGCGTATTTTGGTCCGCGTTTTCTCGAAAACTGAGCGTAAAAAGAAGCGAAAAGAATATAGGGCAATGTTTTTCTAATGTATCAAAGGCCACATGCAAAACTTCAGCTCATTTGGAGGACGTCAGCAAAATAACCAAAATCGTCACTTATGCCCTTCTTCCACTGAGCCCTTCATAAGTCTGTCTCATTAACATTCATGAAGCAATGCCCAAGGGTATTCTCTATTGAAAACTAAGCGCCAAATGCTCGTAACTGAATTAAGAGAACAGGAACGTCCCTGTTGAATGCGCAATGTGCCTTTTTGACTCATAAACAGCACACAAGATGCTCATCCGACTTGGAAATGGTCGACATTTTTAAATGCAGCGCTTATTACCAGTGTTTTGTTTACTGATAGTGCTCAAGAAGCTTCCTTAGCTGGAAAACAGTGCGCAACATTCTTGCTTGACTTAAAAACAGCACACATGAGCCTCGGTTAACCTTAAGCCAGCGCGCATAGATTTTGTCCGACTTGAAAACAGCACAAAAAAAATTTAGGGTTCTTTTTAAGTTTAGAGTTAGGGTTAAAATTAGGGCTAGGGTTAGCGTTGGGGTTAGGGCTAGGGTTAGGGTTAGGGTTAGGGCTAGGGTTAGGGTTAGGGTTAGGGTTAGGGTTAGGCCTAGAGCATTGCAAACGTTAACGTTAAAGTAAGCGGCGTATTTTGAGTCTCTGGAAATCAGCTTAAAGGGTTCCTCCGAAATGAAAAGGGCGCACAGGTTTCTTTCTCCGAAAATTCGAGTTAACGATGTTCAAGGGCAAACTGAAGAGAGATTAAAAGCGTAAGCTGTTTCCCGTCGGTGTCCGCCTCGAAACAGAGCTTTGTCTGGCGTTTCGCGTGCTTTGGTCATTTGAAACGATTTTGAAGGGTTGATTTTTGTCGTCAAATGGAACCAGTGGAATGAAAATCGTATCACAAATCAACGCAAATGACGACAGTGAAAAATTGGAACAAAATACTTCACTTTTTTTGTTGGCTTCAAAACGTAAATATTTGCAGAAGATGTGAAATTTAATCCCTATCGTCTGGTGCGTAACACAACGCCTTGTTAAAATATCTCGCGTGCAAATACCTTTTTGCTGGTGTTTATCTCGCTTGAAAATACGTGTTGCTGATGTTTACAAGCCTGCATAGAATCAAAATAACCGAGTTGATCGACGCAAAAGTGATTTATATGATGTTGAAATTTCGCAGCATGTCTACCTGCTGTACATGTGTTTACATAACAACTCGACGACCGACCACGAGTATATTCCGCACTTGGTAATATTTGCCACGCGCGCCAATGCAACTTTTCCCTGGATTGTTTTCAAGATACTCATCGTAAACGGACGGACTTCTCGTCATGCTGATTTCCCTATCTCGGATGAATTCTCCGTAATGTTTCCGAATTTTGACAAACTGTTTCACGGCTTCGGTGGCCCGCGAGAAAGCGCCCGCTTCGGCCGCAGTGAATTGTGGAAATATTATGCCCTCCGCGAGGGCGCTTAGTTTTCAATAAAGAATACCCTTGGGCATTGCTTCATGAATGTTAATGAGACAGACTTATGAAGGGCTCAGTGGAAGAAGGGCATAAGTGACGATTTTGGTTATTTTGCTGACGTCCTCCAAATGAGCTGAAGTTTTGCATTTGGCCTTTGATACATTAGAAAAACATTGCCCTATATTTCTTTCGCTTCTTTTTACGCTCAGTTTTCGAGAAAACGCGGACCAAAATACGCATTCTACACGTCACTTAGCACAGTCTTCCACCAAGCCCTTCTTATGAAAACTAAGCGCCAAAATTTCGTAATTGGCTTAAGACAACACGGAACGTCTCTGCTCAATGAGCCATAATGTGCTATATGACTTTTTGACTCATAAACAGCGCACAAGGTGCCCAGCTGACTTGGAAATATGCCGGGTCTACTTGTTTTCTTGAATGCAGCACTTACTACAGGTGTTACTACCCGTGTTTTGCTTAATCGTAGCGCTCAACAAGCTTGCTTGGCTCAGAAACAGTCCACAACATTCTTGGTTGACTTAAAACAGCACACAGAAGCCTTGGTTAACCTTAAGTCAGCGCGCAAAGAGTTTGTCTGACTTGAAAACAGCATTCAAGGGGTTAGCGCTAACGTTAATTAAGTTAGACTTAACGGCGTTATTTGCATGTTCTGAAATTGAATCGTTAATGTCCTGTCATGCGTCACACAACTTGAAATACATTTTGCTGTTTATCTCGCGTGAAAATACTTCTTGCTGACGTTTAGCTCGCATGAAAATGCTCTTTGGTGATGTTTACAAGCCTCCACGGAAGCGAAATAACCGAGGTCATCGCGGCAAAGTGATTTATGTGTTGATATTCGCCAGCATGTTTTAACCGGTTTACAAAACACCACACGATAACGAATGCATTTTCCCTTTTGGTATTTGCCACACGCGTCAACTTTTCCTTGCATTAAATTCAGGATACTCGTCGTAAACGGACGGACTTTTCATCTTGCCGGTTTCCCTGTCTTCAATGATTTCTCCGTAATGTTTCCGAAGTGAAAATAATCTATAGTACGCGTAGTCTGAGCGGATTTAATCCCGTTACGTCACCCGCGGGAACTTTTCACTGTGACAGCGCCCTCTGTGGCCGCAATGAATTGTGGGAGAAAACTATGGCCTCCAAGCGCGGACAACTCTCATCAAACATCGGAGATTTTCAGCCTAAAGTCCAAAAACACCTCTCGTTTTCCGAACTTTTAGCACGGTAACCTTTGACAGACGGTCCGAGACTAGCAACGGAGGGCCGCTTTTAAGACGAGAGTTGCTTTCAGACTTTTTATCACCTGGCCCCTTAATCTGTACTCCAAAACAGAGGGATTTCATGATTTGGAAAGCACAGAGAAAACTTCTTTGGATTCTTTCAGAGAAGCTAGTGGCTTGCGGGTAATTCAAGACTTCATGATGTCTTTTTTACCACCAGGCGAGCAGGCAAACACTCGGGCGTAATGCGATTAAATGGAACTCAGTACCGATCGAGCTGACCTCAACCGCGTAAGTTTCGTATCAGTGAATCGATGTTTTAACCGCTAAACTTATAGTCTACGTCACACTATCAAACAATAAGTCCCTGCCAATCATTTCATGTCCAGTTTCAGTAATCCAAGCAGGAAAAACTGTGCTAAGTGACGCGTAGAATGCGTATTTTGGTCCGCGTTTTCTCGAAAACTGAGCGTAAAAAGAAGCGAAAAGAATATAGGGCAATGTTTTTCTAATGTATCAAAGGCCACATGCAAAACTTCAGCTCATTTGGAGGACGTCAGCAAAATAACCAAAATCGTCACTTATGCCCTTCTTCCACTGAGCCCTTCATAAGTCTGTCTCATTAACATTCATGAAGCAATGCCCAAGGGTATTCTCTATTGAAAACTAAGCGCCAAATGCTCGTAACTGAATTAAGAGAACAGGAACGTCCCTGTTGAATGCGCAATGTGCCTTTTTGACTCATAAACAGCACACAAGATGCTCATCCGACTTGGAAATGGTCGACATTTTTAAATGCAGCGCTTATTACCAGTGTTTTGTTTACTGATAGTGCTCAAGAAGCTTCCTTAGCTGGAAAACAGTGCGCAACATTCTTGCTTGACTTAAAAACAGCACACATGAGCCTCGGTTAACCTTAAGCCAGCGCGCATAGATTTTGTCCGACTTGAAAACAGCACAAAAAAAATTTAGGGTTCTTTTTAAGTTTAGAGTTAGGGTTAAAATTAGGGCTAGGGTTAGCGTTGGGGTTAGGGCTAGGGTTAGGGTTAGGGTTAGGGCTAGGGTTAGGGTTAGGGTTAGGGTTAGGGTTAGGCCTAGAGCATTGCAAACGTTAACGTTAAAGTAAGCGGCGTATTTTGAGTCTCTGGAAATCAGCTTAAAGGGTTCCTCCGAAATGAAAAGGGCGCACAGGTTTCTTTCTCCGAAAATTCGAGTTAACGATGTTCAAGGGCAAACTGAAGAGAGATTAAAAGCGTAAGCTGTTTCCCGTCGGTGTCCGCCTCGAAACAGAGCTTTGTCTGGCGTTTCGCGTGCTTTGGTCATTTGAAACGATTTTGAAGGGTTGATTTTTGTCGTCAAATGGAACCAGTGGAATGAAAATCGTATCACAAATCAACGCAAATGACGACAGTGAAAAATTGGAACAAAATACTTCACTTTTTTTGTTGGCTTCAAAACGTAAATATTTGCAGAAGATGTGAAATTTAATCCCTATCGTCTGGTGCGTAACACAACGCCTTGTTAAAATATCTCGCGTGCAAATACCTTTTTGCTGGTGTTTATCTCGCTTGAAAATACGTGTTGCTGATGTTTACAAGCCTGCATAGAATCAAAATAACCGAGTTGATCGACGCAAAAGTGATTTATATGATGTTGAAATTTCGCAGCATGTCTACCTGCTGTACATGTGTTTACATAACAACTCGACGACCGACCACGAGTATATTCCGCACTTGGTAATATTTGCCACGCGCGCCAATGCAACTTTTCCCTGGATTGTTTTCAAGATACTCATCGTAAACGGACGGACTTCTCGTCATGCTGATTTCCCTATCTCGGATGAATTCTCCGTAATGTTTCCGAATTTTGACAAACTGTTTCACGGCTTCGGTGGCCCGCGAGAAAGCGCCCGCTTCGGCCGCAGTGAATTGTGGAAATATTATGCCCTCCGCGAGGGCGCTTAGTTTTCAATAAAGAATACCCTTGGGCATTGCTTCATGAATGTTAATGAGACAGACTTAATTAAGTCTGTCTCATTAACATTCATGAAGCAATGCCCAAGGGTATTCTCTATTGAAAACTAAGCGCCAAATGCTCGTAACTGAATTAAGAGAACAGGAACGTCCCTGTTGAATGCGCAATGTGCCTTTTTGACTCATAAACAGCACACAAGATGCTCATCCGACTTGGAAATGGTCGACATTTTTAAATGCAGCGCTTATTACCAGTGTTTTGTTTACTGATAGTGCTCAAGAAGCTTCCTTAGCTGGAAAACAGTGCGCAACATTCTTGCTTGACTTAAAAACAGCACACATGAGCCTCGGTTAACCTTAAGCCAGCGCGCATAGATTTTGTCCGACTTGAAAACAGCACAAAAAAAATTTAGGGTTCTTTTTAAGTTTAGAGTTAGGGTTAAAATTAGGGCTAGGGTTAGCGTTGGGGTTAGGGCTAGGGTTAGGGTTAGGGTTAGGGCTAGGGTTAGGGTTAGGGTTAGGGTTAGGGTTAGGCCTAGAGCATTGCAAACGTTAACGTTAAAGTAAGCGGCGTATTTTGAGTCTCTGGAAATCAGCTTAAAGGGTTCCTCCGAAATGAAAAGGGCGCACAGGTTTCTTTCTCCGAAAATTCGAGTTAACGATGTTCAAGGGCAAACTGAAGAGAGATTAAAAGCGTAAGCTGTTTCCCGTCGGTGTCCGCCTCGAAACAGAGCTTTGTCTGGCGTTTCGCGTGCTTTGGTCATTTGAAACGATTTTGAAGGGTTGATTTTTGTCGTCAAATGGAACCAGTGGAATGAAAATCGTATCACAAATCAACGCAAATGACGACAGTGAAAAATTGGAACAAAATACTTCACTTTTTTTGTTGGCTTCAAAACGTAAATATTTGCAGAAGATGTGAAATTTAATCCCTATCGTCTGGTGCGTAACACAACGCCTTGTTAAAATATCTCGCGTGCAAATACCTTTTTGCTGGTGTTTATCTCGCTTGAAAATACGTGTTGCTGATGTTTACAAGCCTGCATAGAATCAAAATAACCGAGTTGATCGACGCAAAAGTGATTTATATGATGTTGAAATTTCGCAGCATGTCTACCTGCTGTACATGTGTTTACATAACAACTCGACGACCGACCACGAGTATATTCCGCACTTGGTAATATTTGCCACGCGCGCCAATGCAACTTTTCCCTGGATTGTTTTCAAGATACTCATCGTAAACGGACGGACTTCTCGTCATGCTGATTTCCCTATCTCGGATGAATTCTCCGTAATGTTTCCGAATTTTGACAAACTGTTTCACGGCTTCGGTGGCCCGCGAGAAAGCGCCCGCTTCGGCCGCAGTGAATTGTGGAAATATTATGCCCTCCGCGAGGGCGCTTAGTTTTCAATAAAGAATACCCTTGGGCATTGCTTCATGAATGTTAATGAGACAGACTTATGAAGGGCTCAGTGGAAGAAGGGCATAAGTGACGATTTTGGTTATTTTGCTGACGTCCTCCAAATGAGCTGAAGTTTTGCATTTGGCCTTTGATACATTAGAAAAACATTGCCCTATATTTCTTTCGCTTCTTTTTACGCTCAGTTTTCGAGAAAACGCGGACCAAAATACGCATTCTACACGTCACTTAGCACAGTCTTCCACCAAGCCCTTCTTATGAAAACTAAGCGCCAAAATTTCGTAATTGGCTTAAGACAACACGGAACGTCTCTGCTCAATGAGCCATAATGTGCTATATGACTTTTTGACTCATAAACAGCGCACAAGGTGCCCAGCTGACTTGGAAATATGCCGGGTCTACTTGTTTTCTTGAATGCAGCACTTACTACAGGTGTTACTACCCGTGTTTTGCTTAATCGTAGCGCTCAACAAGCTTGCTTGGCTCAGAAACAGTCCACAACATTCTTGGTTGACTTAAAACAGCACACAGAAGCCTTGGTTAACCTTAAGTCAGCGCGCAAAGAGTTTGTCTGACTTGAAAACAGCATTCAAGGGGTTAGCGCTAACGTTAATTAAGTTAGACTTAACGGCGTTATTTGCATGTTCTGAAATTGAATCGTTAATGTCCTGTCATGCGTCACACAACTTGAAATACATTTTGCTGTTTATCTCGCGTGAAAATACTTCTTGCTGACGTTTAGCTCGCATGAAAATGCTCTTTGGTGATGTTTACAAGCCTCCACGGAAGCGAAATAACCGAGGTCATCGCGGCAAAGTGATTTATGTGTTGATATTCGCCAGCATGTTTTAACCGGTTTACAAAACACCACACGATAACGAATGCATTTTCCCTTTTGGTATTTGCCACACGCGTCAACTTTTCCTTGCATTAAATTCAGGATACTCGTCGTAAACGGACGGACTTTTCATCTTGCCGGTTTCCCTGTCTTCAATGATTTCTCCGTAATGTTTCCGAAGTGAAAATAATCTATAGTACGCGTAGTCTGAGCGGATTTAATCCCGTTACGTCACCCGCGGGAACTTTTCACTGTGACAGCGCCCTCTGTGGCCGCAATGAATTGTGGGAGAAAACTATGGCCTCCAAGCGCGGACAACTCTCATCAAACATCGGAGATTTTCAGCCTAAAGTCCAAAAACACCTCTCGTTTTCCGAACTTTTAGCACGGTAACCTTTGACAGACGGTCCGAGACTAGCAACGGAGGGCCGCTTTTAAGACGAGAGTTGCTTTCAGACTTTTTATCACCTGGCCCCTTAATCTGTACTCCAAAACAGAGGGATTTCATGATTTGGAAAGCACAGAGAAAACTTCTTTGGATTCTTTCAGAGAAGCTAGTGGCTTGCGGGTAATTCAAGACTTCATGATGTCTTTTTTACCACCAGGCGAGCAGGCAAACACTCGGGCGTAATGCGATTAAATGGAACTCAGTACCGATCGAGCTGACCTCAACCGCGTAAGTTTCGTATCAGTGAATCGATGTTTTAACCGCTAAACTTATAGTCTACGTCACACTATCAAACAATAAGTCCCTGCCAATCATTTCATGTCCAGTTTCAGTAATCCAAGCAGGAAAAACTGTGCTAAGTGACGCGTAGAATGCGTATTTTGGTCCGCGTTTTCTCGAAAACTGAGCGTAAAAAGAAGCGAAAAGAATATAGGGCAATGTTTTTCTAATGTATCAAAGGCCACATGCAAAACTTCAGCTCATTTGGAGGACGTCAGCAAAATAACCAAAATCGTCACTTATGCCCTTCTTCCACTGAGCCCTTCAATTCGTGACTCTTTATTTGAACTACCAGGGAAAAGTGGTGCTGTCCTAAGCCACTGGAGGCTCAAGGTTTCTGAAAATGTCATTTTGACGTAGCTATTTTTTATCCGTGAAGCGACAACAATGGCCCAAGTTCAGTTTGCTTGCGATTTCTGCTAAATTTACAGCCATTTTTCATCTTTAGCGGCTGCCTGATGAGCATCATTAAGCGTGACGGTAGCTAAGAGTCCACTTTCTCAAAGAATCGAGCAAGGTGATGTACTTTGTTGTTGAATTTGGCTTGTTACTCGATGAACTGGGAATTTGGCCGGTCGAACACTTAGTACCTTTGGGACTCGACTATTGATCAATTTCTCGACCTACTGCCACATATTTTGGAATTTCTGTGTACTGAAGATGACTACGAGCAGGAAATTTTGGCGGTAGGTCGGAGTGGCTGTAGACTTAGTTTATATGTGAAAGAATTGGGGGAAGGAACGGGCGCTGTCAAAAATTCTCGTTAGTTCCCAGCATGCAATGCGCTCAAGATGTTGAAAATGTCGGGAAGGCCCGAATGCACTGGAACAAAAGGCTGTATCTACGCTCGGAGAAGAATATGAACAAAAAAAGTCATTTCTAAGCTAGAAAAAGGACTGAATTTTGTTATGATGGTTGAATTTTGGTTTTTGGACGATGATTTCCCTAAAAAACGTGAAGGCAAAAAGGGGCATTTTTTTTGTTTCTCTTTGACGTTAAAAACGGCCAGTTTCGTTCTTGTCCAAACTCAAAAGGCCATATTTGGTAAAAATCGCTACGTTTCTTGCATTTATTGGATATCCAAATTTAAAGGGCATTCCATTTCGTGCTCACAACTAACAGTTAAGGCAATATTCGTGCGATTGAGAAAGTTGCAATGTTTTGAAGCATGGGAGTTTTTTACGGCCGGTTTTGGCCAGCACGGGTGCCAATGGGTTAAATTTGGATATCCAATAAATGCAAGAAACGTAGCGATTTTTACCAAATATGGCCTTTTGAGTTTGGACAAGAACGAAACTGGCCGTTTTTAACGTCAAAGAGAAACAACAAAAATGCCCCTTTTTGCCATCATGTTTTTTAGGGAAATCGTCCAAAAACCAAAATTCAACCATCATAACAAAATTCAGTCCTTTTTCTAGCTTAGAAATGACTTTTTTTGTTCATATTCTTCTCCCGAGCGTAGATACAGCCTTTTGTTCCAGTGCATTCGGGCCTTCCCGACATTTTCAACATCTTGAGCGCATTGCATGCTGGGAACTAACGAGAATTTTTGACAGCGCCCGTTCCTTCCCCCGATTCTTTCACTAAGTCTACAGCCACTCCGACCTACCGCCAAAATTTCCTGCTCGTGGTCATCTTCAGTACACAGAAATTCCAAAATATGTGGCAGTAGGTCGAGAAATTCATCAATAGTCGAGTCCCAAAGGTACTAAGTGTTCGACCGGCCAAATTCCCAGTTCGTCGAGTAACAAGCCAAATTCAACAACAAAGTACATCACCTTGCTCGATTCTTTGAGAAAGTGGACTCTTAGCTACCGTCACGCTTAATGATGCTCATCAGGCAGCCGCTAAAGATGAAAAATGGCTGTAAATTTAGCAGAAATCGCAAGCAAACCGAACTTGGGCCATTGTTGTCGCTTCACGGATAAAAAATAGCTACGTCAAAATGACGTTTTCAGAAACCTTGAGCCTCCAGTGGCTTAGGACAGCACCACTTTTCCCTGGTAGTTCAAATAAAGAGCCACGAATTGCTATTCATCGTTTATAGGTGGAAAATCACTCCGAAAATGTAAAAACCTGCGGTAGTCAATGGGTTAATTTGCCCCCAACAGGCTGGAGTACTGGCTGACATTGGTACCTTGATAATGGCTGTCATGGCATCTGTTTTTAGAGTGGGCTGGTGCCTCATCAGCTCATCCATTGCTGTTCCAAGATTGGAAGCAGTTTCACCTGCAAAAGAGCAAAAATATATGACATCATGCATCCACTTAGCTTAGTGTTCACTACTTAAAGGTAACTACCGCTGTCATTCGCATTCAAAAATCACACTTTCTTACCAAGACTTTCCGAAGTTCTCCTACGTCTCATGGCTGGCAAATAGTCTGTTGATAAAAGGACTCTGAACAACTTGTCAAAAGGCTTGCAGCTCATAAAGGCTTGGAGTCCTCGCGTATTCAGACACAGTGCACTTAGCACACTGGGAAGGGAAGAGAGGACTTCTCGTGTTGCTGGAACCTGAGAAGGAAATATCAAATTAATATCAAATTTCAGTACACACTTAGAAATATTCTTTAGATTTATTGTAATTCTATTAAATTTTAGATAAAGGAGGCAGGGTGGCAGAGCAGTTATGGCACTGGATTCCAATGCGGTTGCCCCGGGTTCAAATCCCACTCTGGCCACTAGCTGTGTTGTTCTGTGTAGTCCCTGGTTCAACTCGTTGGTCATCCTTGTATATAGCCAACTGGTTTGCCTCCGGCCAGTTGGGATTCTTATCATTGTGTTTATTTGAATTATTTGTTTCTCGCATTTGTATCATTATCCCTGAAAAGCCCTGACAGGGAGAGGATAATTAAGTAATAATTTTTTAATTTTTAATCTCTTTTAGATTTCTTTTATTAGATTTTGGGCTGCACCTTGCATGGGATACTGTTCCTGTTCACACAATCCCTTTTGGTCTTTTCATTTCATTTCTACTACAGATTTACTACATACAGCATGACTGTATATATTTTACTTATAAATGAGACCAATAAAGTTGATAGATTTATGTCTTACTTGGAAATCAAAACATCATTGTAGAAGTAATCACTTGGAAATGACTTTGAAAACTATGATCAAATTACCTCTTTGACAACCAAAGCTTTAAGCATCACTCCAGTCAAACCATTATCTTGAAGTGAGGACAGAAGAGATGGCTCATGGAAAACATACACAGTCACCACATCAATAGCTGTGGAAGAAAGAAATATTAAGTTATGATACAATAAAATTTAAATGCACCACAGCCAAAAATTAAGATTAAAAAAGCTTGTACAACATTGGCCACTGATAACTATAGTCTGTAATATCATACCTGCCATAAAGAGAACTGGTCCATAGTATTCCACATTACTGATGACATGTTTCAATGATGTTGGAAGAGAACTATCCATTACTGAAGAAAAAGGGAAAACTACCATCTATGAGATATCACCGATTTTTTGGGAGGGCATACTTTTTGTACTGGATGTTAATTTTCATGTAGATGGTAAGTGAACCTGTTAGCTAATTACCACATAAAATAACATTGTGATAAAAAGGAAAACATTAAAAGGAAAAAGGACAAAGCACATTAAAAAAAGATCAAATTAATACAAAACAGTTCTGCTTATAAGCTAGAATTACCATTTCTAATACTCTCTGAGAATGATGGATCAGGGATGGACTTCTTCAAAAAGCTAAGCACAGCTTTGATCAGAGCTGCCCTCTGCGGTAAACATCGGTTCTTGCTGACAGGATTTACTGCAGAACTAGGACCAGCAACTGCTGCCTCAGCCAACATTTTCTCTTTCACTGTTTCATGCTCATCCACCTCCATTTTGTTGTCTTCACTGCCTGTATTGTTGATATAAGGCTGTTCTGTTTCCATGGGAACCTCTTCAGACTGGTGTGACTGTAAGGAAGCATCAGACTGGGCAGCCTGATTTTCACTGGTCTCCATGGCAACACCATCTTGTTGGACGGAAGGAGGAGATGGGAGGTCTGGGGACAGTATGGCTCCGTGGTAAGGCTGACATTTCTTTATTTCTTGCTGTGTGTTTCAAACAAAAGCATAAATTCTAACTACTGTTGTTTTAGCTAAATGTGACCCAAATGAAATCAAATTGACAGTTAACAACTCCACCTTGGCCAAGTTAAATGTAAGTTAAAAAATTACTAACATACAGGCAAAAGCTTGGTCATAAATTTGCTTTATTAACACTGGAACACTAAATCATACAGTACATGCAACTCTGGATGGCTGCACACCTGTTTTATATACTTGAGGCTATTTAAAAAGTAAACATCACAAAACCATAAAATACAGTATTTCTCTACCTTCATTCTTGACTACTCTAATGCTTAATGTCAAAGTGAGCTCATTACCTCAAGTCTGTTGATGATGGCCGTCAGACCACTCTGGTTTTGGTATCCAGACAAGTCCATGTTAGCTATCCATTCCATGATACGAATTGCTCTTGTCACAAACTATGGAAGTTTGGTGTGGAAAATCAATGTGTAAATACCTCTTACTAACCAAGTTCGAGGTCCATACTGTACGAGTTACGGTTTGAGGTTTTTTCCTTTTATTTATGGCCCAAGCGCGAGGTTCGCAGGCACATACCGAGAAAATGAGGTTAGTAAGATATTTACTATATCTCTGAGGCTAATCCTGCTACAGCCCACAAAATTTACCAATCACATCGCGCATACTAAGTGAGAGATATAATAATCTCACTTATTGAAATTTATCTCACAAAAACCCAGGAAAGCTGGCTTCTTGGCCTGACAAATGAAGCCAGGGGGTTTTGTGAGATAAATTCCAGTAAGTGGCTATTTAATTAAAAGCTGAACATTGCAAAAAAACTTGTAGTACTGCTCGCTGTGCTGCACAAAACAAAGTGTTTCTAACTGTATATTGGTTAAAGTTCCAGCTACAGAACCCTTATTTTTTGGAAAGTGCTGTTTATTTGTGATCTACAGCAAAGTTTTAACATACACAGTAAAGTCTATGGAAAAAGATGTGCAACCAAAAAGGTAGGAACTGATGAGAGCCAGAGTTAAACAGGGAATTTAAACAATTTTCTTACAGTAAGATGGCTGTCTCCACCTTGGTACTCCACAACACGCAGAAGGGCTTCTAACAAACCACAGGAAACCAGGGCCTCAGCACCTTAATGAAGAAGAAAAAAAAAAAAAAACAATGTATAACAATGTTAAAGAAAACCATGTACACATGCAGTTGGCTGAAGAAAAGACCTGTACATGTATCTGTTTTGTCCAATTAAGAAAGAACACTAGGGAAGATCAAGGAACTAGGTTTCAAGTTAGAAAGCCCATGTTGACATAATAACAGAAGCTTAAATATAATGCTACTGTTAAAAGCAGGTTAACATGTATGAAGCTAAGAACTAATGGCTGACTGCTGGCCATAAGCATAAAAGGCCCTCTTTGTTGCTAACTCCATTAAATAGGCTAGTTTCGAATTGTGGGAGAACAAAAGAACAGAGTCGAGGTTCAGGGGAATAATTTGCATTTTCCTTTGTCAAAAACAAAGGAAAATGGAAATGATTCCCCTGAACCTCGACTCTGTTCTTTTGTTCTCCCACAATTCGAAACTAGCCTATTGCATTTGAATGCAACACAATTTTGTAGTACATACCAATTTCATAATAAGCTAAGTGGTAGAGAAATGAAAACAGGCCAGTAGCAAATGGTAATGGTAAGGAGTCAGCCAAGGGATCTGAAATGAAAAGCAAAAATACAAAATCAGTCTGTCACCCATACAAAAGTTACAATGCTACCAGCATAAAATATAATTCTGTCCTACACACAGGACAAATGAAAAACTAAAAAACAAACAACAAGATGACAAAAGAAGGATATTGTAACATCTCATCTTAATTCAAATTTCTTAAACAAATGAAAGAGCCACATGTATAATATAGCAGGAAAAAGTTAAATTCAGGTAAAAATTAAATTAACCTAGATTGGATCACAAGTCTCTTCATCTTCTAGCCCTATAGCATTATGCGCATGAGTGTGCGTAAAGTGCATGTGTGTATTTGAATGTAAGTGTGTTCCTTAGACTAATAAATCCTTTTTTGAGAAAATGAGAAAATATAAAATAACATGCTACAGATTACATAAAAACTTACTCTGCACTTCTTTGGGTCATCTACATGTACAAAAAGACCACAACAGAAAAAGAGCTTTTAATTTTTGTGCCAAGTTATCATTTGGTCCTTTTTAGCAACTACAAGGTGCTAAATCCCCTACCAGAGTCTTAAACTACCAAGATATCCACAGTTCACAGATGCATGCCAGGTGGAATAATTTTACCTGTGAGAGCTTGAATGCAGTTTCTTGTGAGGGTTGGTAGAAATCCATGATATGAAGCTAACCCTGTACAGTCTATGACAGTGTTCACCCTGACATGTGAGACAAAACATAAGGAAGTTAACCTGGGTATTCACCATTACGCCAAGTACTTCTGTTATGGATTCATGCCCAGTTTAGGTTAAACTTGTCCAGGGTCTTCAAAAAGATAATTATGAACTAGTGTAGGTGGCAGTTGTTGTGCTGAATTACTGTACCTTGGGCTGCATTCCATGTGCACAAGCGCAGTTAGTGTCCTGATGGCAGCGGTTCTTATATCCTGCCAATACATTGAACACAAAGAAAGGTGTGCATAAAAATGTAGTTAATAGTCCTTTCCTTTTTTATCACCTTCCTTTTTAGCTTGTGGAGAGCTATCGGGATGGTTGGGGAATCAGGATGTCAGGTGTAAACAAAGGAAAATTTGTAATCGATTTCCGATCATCTCAAGTTCTGCAGGCGTTCTCATGCATTCGTTAAATGGTCGTTAAGAATGCTCTTATTCGTCAAGCACATTTAAGGGACAAACAAACTTTATTCTGTCCTGTTTCCATTGATACTTCAAAGTAAAATAGTATGTATGCACTGGCATTCAATTGTGTTTCGTGTACTGGGATCACTAATTTGTTCATTACAAAAGGCAATCAACATGCCGCAGACTTTGCTCAACGAGGTGCCATTTTGGATTCTGAACCAAATAGATTTCAGCTAATTTTAAAAGAAGCCACTCATATCCGCTGGGAAAATACCACATTAACCCATTGACTACTGGCTGTTTTTACATTTTCGGAGTGATTTTCCACCTATAAACGATGAATAGCAATTTGTGACTCTTTATTTGAACTACCAGGCAAAAGCGGTGCTGTCCTAAGCCACTGGAGGCTCAAGGTTTCTGAAAACATCATTTTGACGTAGCTATTTTTATCTGTGAAGCGACAACAATGGCCCAAGTTCGGTTTGCTTGCGATTTCTGCTAAATTTACAGCCATTTTTCATCTTTAGCGGCTGCCTGATGAGCATCATTAAGCGTGACGGTAGCTAAGGGTCCACTTTCTCAAAGAATCGAGCAAGGTGATGTACTTTGTTGCTGAATTTGGCTTGTTACTCGACGAACTGGGAATTTGGCCAGTCGAACACTTAGTACCTTTGGGACTCGACTATTAATGAATTTCTTGACCTACCGCCACATATTTTGGAATTTCTGAGTACTGAAGATGACCACAAGCAGGAATTTTTGGCAGTAGGTCGGAGTGGCTGTAGACTTAGTTTATATGTGAAAGAATTGGGAGAAGGAACGGGTGCTGTCAAAAATTCTTGTCATTTCCTAGCATGCAATGTGGTCTAGATGTTGAAAATGGCGGAAAGGCCCGAATGCACTGGAACAAAAGGCTGTATTTACGCTCGGGAGAAGAATATGAACAAAAAAAGTCATTTCTAAGCTAGAAAAAGAACTGAATTTCGTTATGATGGTTGAAGTTTGGTTTTTCGGCGATAATTTCCTTAAAAAACATGAAGGCAAAAAGGGGCATTTTTGTTGTTTCTCTTTGACGTTAAAAACGGCCAGTTTCGTTCTTGTCCAAACTCAAAAGGCCATATTTGGTAAAAATCGCTACGTTTCTTGCATTTATTGGATATCCAAATTTAAAGGGCATTCCATTTTGTGCTCACAACTAACAGTTAAGGCAATACTCGTGCGATTGAGAAAGTTGCAATGTTTTGAAGCATGGGAGTTTTTTACGGCCGGTTTTGGCCGGCACGGGTGCCAATGGGTTAAACAAGCAGCTTAAACATGCCGAGCTGACTCTTTCTTTCTAACGTGGTTTCCCATTGCGTTAGTCCTTTTGTTATTTAGTTTTACTTACTATGACAATTTTGTGTAATAGCTGTAATTATTTCGTTGTTTATACTTAGTCTCTCTATGTACATCCTATCTCACAAAATTTATTTTCCCAGGTCTCGCACATTTAAGTATTGCCCGTTATTTTTAAAAAATTCGCATCAATGGTAAAAACGCGTCAATGGTAGTATAAATTCAAATCACAACCGTAAACTATCTCACGACTGATGATGATCATTGAATGATCGAAACAGGTCTTGTTTTAAACTCAAAGTGGTTGTCCATTTTTTAAAAATTATCAAAAATTGTTTTATCTGATAAGAATAGCGTATTCCCGAGCATTGAGATGGCACGAGGGAATGATTTAGATACCTGTTCTAGGAATTCTCATATGCTCAAAGACTCTTTGTGGTTGCTGTGTAAAAATTTTCATTTTCATTCGCTGACACTTTATGTTTTCACGTACTTGAATGCTAAATAAAGGTAAACAAATGTTCATGGTGTCATATGTTCAATCAAGCATAACGCAGTGAGAAATAAAGATAACCATCTCCTGTGAAATGCGCCTCCGACAATTTTCAGTTGTCAAAAGATTTTGAATCTTCGACAGCCTCTGCAAAATATACCTCACTTATTTTGTCTTCGTTATGAGCTGCCGTACTTCAAGCAAAATAATTTTGAACAAACTTGGCTCACAAAATGTGCGTTTCGTTACCATATGCAAATAAGAGGATATTTTGTTTCGTCTGTATGCAAATGTTTGGCGTCTGCTCACAGAATATCTGGCTGGTTTTTCACGGTTTTTCCAGCCAATTTATCGGCGGTAATTTAAAAGCAGCTGTGATAGGTTATTTGCTTGTTTTACCGGTTTTTTTATCTTTTGTTAACCACCTGTGTATGCAAATTAGGGAAGCGATCAAAAAACGGTTCTGTGTATAATACGCAGTGCAAATTTCATGAAAAAAATATTAGGAAAAAAGTGCGCATTATACACGCGTAAATACGGTAAACTCTACTTGGTATTACAGTATTTCTTGAACAAACTACTCTTCTACTAGAGTGGTTTCAAAACTCCCATTCCACAACATATATTAATCAATGAACAACAGTCAAGATACAACAAACGAATCAAATCGTAAAACAGAAAAATGTATTACACTGCATTTCAAACCACTCTATAGGCTTGATAATTCCCTATGTCACCTCCCTGGCACAGTATCTTACTTACATGTACTCCATGAGCTTACCACAGGATGCCTTTGATTTCACTATCTTCATAAGAATGAGTAAAGACAAACTGGATGCCAAAGAAATATCTAGTAATAAATTATAATAGTATAAGTTATCATCAACTTACAATAAATTGGGATTGGTCAAATTCAAGCAATTCCACTGTTTCTTCAATAAAACCTTGGTACAGCAGAGGATTTACCACATCCTGTGTGCTGTTTGAATACACTGTGAGAAATAAAACAAAAGTATGTGAGCAAGTAAATTGAACCAGATGCCAGTGAAATGTGCCTTGCAGTGACAAGGACACCTCACAAATAAGTGTCTAGGTAAGCTGAAAGCCATTAGTTGGGCACTAAGGCCATGTGGTAGAGGGCATCACCCCTTAAATCTACCAAAATAAAGAGAGTCTGAGCATTAGCAGCCATGGGCAGCTGTTTCGGCCTTGTTAGGCCTCATCAGCATGGCATAGCTAATACCCAGGCACATGAATAAAACAAGCAATGAAAATGTGAAGCTTGTGGGATGAGACTTGGAGTGACAAGAATACAAGTGGGTACTTGTGCCTGGGCATTAGCTATGCCATGCTGATGAGGCTCAACAAGGCTGAAACAGTTCTCCATGGCTGCTAAATGCTCAGGCTCAAACTTTATTTAGTAGATTTAAGGGGTAATGCCCGCTACTGCATGGCCTTAGTGCCCAACTAATGGCTTTCAGCTTACCTAGACACATGAATTGGTTGGGCATTAATGTCACTGATGGCTATCTAAAGCATGCAAACTAAATATGAAAAGTCATACTCATGTTTAATCTATTAAGATACATTGAGCAACTCACATAACACTGAGATTGCTTGTAGCCTTGCTTGTATACATTGCAGTCTCGTCTTATAGACAGGAAAGTGCTTTGCCAATCTTACCCTACTGAAAAGATTCACCTAAAGAAGAAGTAAAATGCTTATTCCAATGCCACAAAATCCTAAAAACTCTCTCTTTATTTTATAGTTACTCATAATTAGTAACTGTGAGAAAGAACTGCAACTGTGACAGACATTGCCACTCAAGATTGGACTTTACAGTCACAGTTGATGCTGCTCCAATACAGTGAACTGACTTTATTTTTCTGGCACAATCCATTGTCTTTTGAGACAGAAGGAGATGACGTCAAAGACTAATTAACTAATGCATTATTCATGATTCTTGAATATTTAGGGTTAGAAGACAAAGGAATTTCATGTTGACCTAGGTTAAATCAATTTCGACCTTGTGGTAAACATTACCTGTTTATCAGTAGGTACACTATAACATGTCATCACTTGCTCCATAATTTCACCAGGGTTCTCTGAAAACTACAGAAATAAAAGAAATTTGAATTAATTACATGTACAAATAAAAAATCAAATCAATTTATTTAGGCTCGATAGTGTGAGAAGTGGTTGCCCAATCATCCAGCCGGGGGTTCAAGTATGAAACGTTGGAGCATTCCAGATCGAATTGGAATAATTTAGAAGTGTTGGTTTTTGAGGAGAGAGGAAAATCAGAGTACCCAGAGAAAAACCTCTCAGAGCAGAGAAGAGAACCAACAACAAACTCAACCCACATATGATGTTGAGTCCAGGAATCGAACCCAGGCCACATTGGTGGGAGGCGAGAACTCTCACCACTGTGCCATCCCTGCTCCCCACTACACATGCCATGGACACTACACCACAGTTGACTGGAAATATAAGACTCAATTTACTCCCCCATACAGCAAATGGAACAAACAGGTGCAACGGGTGTACATGTGAATTGTGAATGATCGTTGCAGTTATGAACACCTTAAGCAGTAGTGAAAATAAAGCCTTCAAAATATTCAGGCTTGTATGGGATTTTTTTTTTTCAGGGTTTATTTTCACTACTGCTTAAATATTAAGTAGTGTTCATAACTGTGATGATCATTCACATATTCATTCTTTAATCCACAGTTCAAATATATGATTTTCATATTATTCAATCCCTCAGATGTACATGAATTAGCTGTCCACATTGTTGAACCATACCTGGTAAAGTTGCTTGACATGCACAGAACACAACTGGCTTCCAGAGTTTTGTGCCTGGAAAAAGTTAACAAAACAAAACTAATTAGTAATCATAAAACAATGCAGTACAAGCTGGAGGGATTGCAGCATTACACGCGTGTAATGTGCATGCAGTACACGTAATTTTACCCTCAGTGACTGCGTGTAAAATAACACACAGTCCCTCCACTGGAACTCACTCAAAGCGTGTAACAAGAACAAAACACCACTGTATCATTTGCTGACTGCCTTGCTGGCGTTCTGTCATTGTCGTTCTTGTACTGAGAGTTTAAAGCGAACCTACTGTTTTACAAAAGGCATGAAGGATAGCTTGAAGTATTGCGCTCAATTTGTGGTATCGAAGACCGGATTAATTCACAAACTTCGGTATTTTTATTACAGAGTTGCATGACAAGGCTGAGTGCATGAATTAAAAAAAATCCACAGATGAGATATAAATATAAGCGGCACCCAATCGTCCAGACATTCAGAACAAACTGAGCTTGATTGATTAGGCTATTCCTACTTTTTTCTTGTGTTGTGTGTTTACGAAACCAACCTTCCACGAGAGTGGTTTGCAAACTGCATTACATCTTCTTTCAATCAAATTGCAGTTTACTCTCAAAGCCAGGCAAAATCGAAAAACGACCCAAAATTCGACATAGGTTGGCTATGCTCCGAGGCCTTCAATTGATAGAATCCGTTGCCTAGCATGAGACAAAAATCTGCCCTTGTCGGGTGACAAGAATCGCACATGCTATTTGTTGAACAATGAGATGTTTATGATGCGAGGGAGATAAAATGTAATGAGATAAATGTATCATTAAAGCAAACGACATAATTATACAAACAACAATTTACTCGCAATATCACTAAGTGTGGAAGAATTTCGCTCAAACTATAGCAGAGTGCTGCAAAAGTTTTGCCCTAGCTATCGCGGAGTGCCACGAAATTTCGCTCGAACTATCGCAGAGGGTTGCAAAGTTTTGCTCGAACTATTGTGGAATGCTGCAGAATTTCGCTCAAACTATGGTGGAGTGCCGCAAAACTTTTGCTCGAACTATCGTGGAGTGCCACGAAATTTTGCTCAAACTATTGCAGAAGGGTGCAAAGTTTTGCTCCAACTGTTGTGGAGTGCTGCAAAATTTTGCTCAAACTATCCGATCGAGGATGAGTTTCTGTATAATAAACCCACAGCTTACATTCATTAGTTTTAAAGTTTGGGTTACTATAAATTCCAGTTTGATTAAAAAGGAAAACAGGAACATAATCGAAACGGACAGAATTGAGTGGCAGCGATTGTCTTCTGTCAACAGTATTATTGTACAGCGTTACACTCAAGTTAAAATCGAACAAAACGGGCTCTCACAACAGTTTTCCTGAAATAGTAGCGCACATTTTTAGGTTATCCATCAACAAGAGCAAGATGCTTTCTTTCAATTCTTAAGGTTCGCTGAATAATCGAGTGTTACTAACTAACGTGAAGTTCGCTAATTTATTACGAGTTGTTTTGATTTCATTTCCATAGCACATCGATCGCCGCATGTTTAGAAATGTCGAAGAACATGTGCAGCCACTTCACGGTGTTGCACGCTGTATCTGCGATTTTTTGACAGCAGACTACCTGCAAATTTGCGTGTACATGAAAAACAAAAGATCGCTCGTATGCTATGAGTACACGCAAAGCAATTTTCACATGCAATTTTTACATGAACATTATACGAAGTGTCCACGCAATGCCCAACGCAATACCCACTCAGTGTCCACTCACATTACACACACATTACACACATTTTACACGCATGGACATGCTGCAATCCCTCCGGCCAGTACTGTAACAACAACACGACAACAACAAACAAACAGGATTGAGTGAAATAAGCAATCAACTTCTGGCATACAGTCATGACAAAATGCATGCATTTTCTTTGTAAGAAGATAATCTGGTTGAACAAACTGTCTTCAATTTCGAGAGAAAACTCTGTAAAGTCACATGTAAATGAAGTATCAATTATCTGCATTTCGTTTGTAACAGTGTACAGTACCTGAGCATCTGTTTGTGCAGGAGTCGTTGGGTTTTCATTGTAAAACTCAAAGTAAACATCAGCGCAGCTGGCTGGAAACTCCTAAACAGAAGTATAAAAATAATATTAGAAATGCTGCATCACATCAAATCACAGCAACTCACTAGCTAAGTGTAAGAGTATGTACAGAGTAACTTTGTGTGCAATCTTTAACACACTATGGTCAAAGGAATGGTATGTGTCAAGCATAAAATTGCTTATGTAGCCTAAGCCTAAACTGGATTGCCTTTATTCAACTGGTTCAGAGGATTGCCAGTTGACTGCAACAACATACAAATCTAAACAAGTTTAAATTTAAATGTGAAGAACTCTGTGAGCTGATATGAGGTGACCACCATATGCATAAAATGTTGATAGGTTCTTGCACATGGATGTACATGTGTTGAGGTTCAGTTTTGTCCTAGCATTAAATTTTTGCTCTCTTTTATCATACAGTATATTACCATACCTAAAGACAAAGGGGAAAAGATTTACAACAAGGATAAAAATTTAATTGAACCACACCACAGGCACCAACCTGTGTATGAATACATACATGTCTGCTCTAGCTTACCTAAATACATGATAGCTTCCTGCAAGTCGACGAAGACTGCATGGTCTTAGATACTTGTCTGCAGGTGCCAAGTGTTATGCTTACCTTGAGAGGTAAATCCTGGCAACAGTGTGCAAGACTAAACCCGGCATTCTTTCCTCCCCATGTCTACCGGGATAAAATTTTGAATGAATTACAGAAAAATTAACAGCACTTGCCTATTATATTTACGAAAGCCGCAGTCAGATTTTCATCAGGAGTTATGAACATACACTGTAACATGGAATTATTCATTAAATAAAATATTAAAAGGATCAGCAAACAAAATTCTCAAGGATGATCTTTTAACCAAAGTGCAAAACACAACTGCTTAATAAATGTGAGTTTAAAACTTCTCAACATTGAGTGAAAATTGATGGTGTCTGTTTTCTCACTGTACAGGTGATTGTCACACTTACCTCTCCTAAGCACTGAAGACGCTGTTGAATCGCCTTCCTCTTCTCTGCAGGCAGCCTTGGTATGAAACTAGATCTTTTGCTGCAGGTAAAAAAATTATTCACAATTACTAATGACCAACATAGACCATACAACATAGGTCGCGTTCCTTTTAGGAAATCCCTTTTCAGATTTAGACAATCCAGATTGTTCAGATTTTTCTGCTAGCTGGAACAAAAATTTGAAAAAAAAGATCCATTCACACAGCAAGAGGCCTGGAAACTTGTTTTTGTTGATGGCGGGTATTCTGAGAATGCCGCTCACTTTGCTCTCCTTGCTGGAGGAACTCAAATGGAATGAAAATCTGAAACCATGATCCATGTTCAAAGGTGGATTGTTTAGATTGCAAACTAAGATTGGTTTCGCCATAAATGGAACAGGAAATCTAATTTTCGATCGCCAAATCCAGTTTTAGTTTGGTTAAAAGTAACGCTACCATAGAAACAGAGATAATTAGAGCAATTAATCACATCTAAACGAAGTTGTGTATAACAGCCCTGTCAAAAATTAACGTGCTGACAGTCAGCAAATTTGCAGTTCTCTAGCAGGCAAGGGTTGTTGATAGTTGCTGCCTGCTACTCCAGTATGTCGCCCACTACTTCAAAGCAGTTTGACAGGACTGGTATAGTCTCAAGTTGTTTATACACCAAGAAGACAAATTCTAACAACATACCTAAATACGTAAAGCACTCCAAGAACAGACAGTACAACTTCCATGTCACTCGCAACCAACAGTGAAACAAGATGCTACAAAAAAGATTGACCAATTTGTTTGTTCTACTTAACAACTTATCACAACTTCTGTGTTGAACAAAATTACTATAAATTATAATTGCAGACAACAGTTAAAGGTGGCACTTGTAATAATGCAAATCTTTGAAAGAATGGGTTTGGATATAGGCATGGGTATGGGTATGGATATGGTTTGTTAGTCAAAGGGGTATCTTGGAGGGTTTCCAGATGGGTATTTCAAACAATTTCCAGATGATTTTATTTGGAAGGGGATTTCCAGAAGGTTTGTAAATACTAGCCAATTTCAAGATTTCTAATTTTTTTTTTTTCAAAAGGTCTCTGGAGTTTGTGCAGAGGGCTTCATAACGGCTTTCCACGAGGGTGGTTCCCAAATTTATTCAATTTACAATTTATTCCAAAGTATTTCAGAAGGACGTAGAGAAACTAGGTCTCTAATGACATTGTATGTATTGATATACATGTACTGGATATGAAAAGTTTGCATTAATTTAGCATTCTGGGACAATGCCACGAAAATGAAAGGATTTCCAGAGCACTGACTTGACCTACCTCTATTGAATTGTACAAATGTCTTGTATATGAATGTTCCAAAACCAGGGCAGTGAATCGTAAGACATGGTTTACTAGACACCGCCTTTCACTCTAAGTACAAAACAAATAAACAATGTAAATTAATTTATTACATAATCTTTTTACTAGGAAATGTAACCAACACAGCAATAACAAGAGTGTCGTATCATTTGGAATAATTTATCATATCACTCTAGCACCCATTGAGTTACCCTGGTAACCTGTATCATTTTTATTATTTTTCTCTCCTAAATTATGGAATTCATGAGTTGCCAGCCGAAATAAGAAAGGCTTTGACTAGTATTAGAAACTTCTTAAGACTACAATATGGCTTATTCTTGTGATTGTAAAAGTTAGTTTAGTTATTTTCTCTGTATTATGTAAACAAGTATAATAATTTTGTTTTTTCTTCATTTCATATCTGTTGTAATTAATTACTTTCACATGTATGAGCAATCATGTAATGTGCAATTATTGTCAGATCATTTTTCCCATGAAAATTACACAATATTAGATAACAATATTATTATTACCAGGGTTAGCCATCTGTTCAGTTGAATCACTAGCCACCGGGCTAGTGACCTTTAGAGACCTACTAGCCCACAGCTCATCTCAGAAGCCCAAGCCCCTTCCCACAGGATCTCGGTCACTGTAAGGATGACCACGCTTAGCAAGACCATCAGTTGAATCACTAGCCACCGGGCTAGTGACCTTTAGAAACCTACTAGCCCACAGCTCATCTCAGAAGCCAAGCCCCTTCCCACAGGATCTTGGTCACTGTAAGGATGACCACGCTTAGCAAGACCATGTACATATTCAAAGAGGATTTCAGTTCATCAACAGTTTTCTGGTCAACACCACATGGAATGGTGGTTTATAATACCTCCTTTATTGTCATCCTCATTAAAACTTTATGTAATATTTGTCTTCTTTACAGGTTATTATTAGTTAATAATTGAATTAAATAAAACTTAATCCTCAAATTCTCCTAGCTCACAGACTACTGAACATGTGATTTTTACTAGGCTAGTGGAGATGTCGTATCCTTCTTTACAGAACTACATCCTCATACTCATCATCATCACCAAAGAGTACATAACCAGGATTAAAAATCATAATTATTGCATAAAAGCATTCTCTGGTTAAAATTCTTTATAAAAGTTGTGAGCTTTTGGCTTCCTGTCTAAAGCCTTTTTAAAGGCCTTAGACAATAAAGAACAGTACTTTAAGGTATTCCTGGAGGATGACATGAATCTTTCAGATCACAACATTTCGTTAACATATGAGAGATTACTTAAAATGCAACCTGTACACAAAATTTCAGAGATCGGGACCGAAGCGTTTTCGAGTAAGAAGCGAGAGAAGTTCGGTTTCTACGGGCTCTTTCGCGGGAAAATACAGACTGTGTCCACGAAAATCCTTGTGCGTGTTCGTGTTTAATTCCCCAAAGAGTATATTGTTGACAGATCTGTCAAATCATGCTATCTTAAACGTGATAGATGAGATCGTTCAGGATGGAGAAATAAAACTGTTGTCTTTGCAAAAGACATCCTTTTTGCAACCAGCTCACCAACAAATGAGAAGAATTTTCAATTTTCCTGGAATTCAGAACGGGTTACGTCGCGTGATACACGAACAGCTCTATTGAAGCCAGAAGGAACAGCAATGAAGTGCCGGCGGCGAAACCCTATTGTTCACTATTTGGCATTCCTGCGGCTGTAGCTTGTGCTCCATGTCTTTCAGTCTTCGAAATTTACGGCCGTCGGCTTGCGTTCCACATCTTTCAATCTTCAAAATTTACAGCCATTGGGATCGATGAACGATGGCGAACTCATGCGAGAGAATCATTCAACCAGTTTCTTCTACATGTAGTTTCAAAATGTTCAAGAGTATTCGAAAACCACATCTAGAGCCTCAGGCTTCGTGAAGGCTTCGTGTGAGCAGCCTTTTGTCACTGTCCAGCATACATAAATCTATAGGTGTTAATAAAGCTTTCTATCTTTTCGCTTCAAAAACTAAATCTCTAGTACGATTCACGCACATTCAAAATCGAATGGCTGTCAACACATGCTGACAAAAGGCGAGCGAGGTGTCGTTGCTAGGTGAAGCGTTCATATCACACTGTGATTGGTTTCGCGGGAAAATGGAAACACAAACATGGAGAATGTACCCATATTTGGAGGAATATTTTGCGTTTTACCGCTGGTTTTAACTAGTGTGA
>JAEMWC010001109.1:242500-267937 GCA_016490735.1 Pachyseris speciosa | reverse complement strand
ATGTATTCCATGACGAAGGGAACAGGACTTCTTATGGTAGCACCCCTGGACTGGAGATTTGCTTTCCAGCAGCAACCAATGCATCTAATTCATCTCGAATTTTAGGTGCTCACGATCAGACACAAAAACTAGGACACTCACGCAGATTGCGAGGCTTATTTAAGGGGGCAAACCTGGAAGCAACAGTAACCACCAACCTTTTGGATATTGTCGAGACTGAACCCGTCTGACCAGTAGGATTCTTCTCGAAAGGGTAACAAAGTTTGGTTGCCTAGTGCCAATATACTTGCAACCTTTCATTCCTGTTTATCTTCCCCTTTTCTTATATAGGTAGCTCGGGTTGCTCAAGGTTTCTGCTTCTGACTTCTCCACGACTGAACGAAGCGTCTGCAATGAAGACTTCTCTCATTTCAGTGTTAAGTATCCGATCTGCATAAGACCGCCAACTAGCTTGCAACTCAGTTTTGGATGAAGTACCTTTCGCATGTTTCAGGTCCTTCAATCTTGCTCCTTTACTTAATTTCTTTGTAAGAGTGTGTACAAAATTACAGCGGGCACTAGGCGCTATGAGTTTGATGTGCGGTCCATCTTTTATATATTAGTATCCACAAAATTGCTAACCAGCCCCCAGTTGTTCCAAAGAGCGGATAACTCTATCCAGTCGATAAATCACTAGTCCACTGGATAAAATGTATCAGTTGCGATACATTTTATCCGCTGTATAGCGACTTATCCATTGGATAGAGTTATCTGCTCTTTGAACAACTGGGGCCTGAAACGTATTCGCCTTCAGTTGCGAAAATGCCATTTATGAAAAAAGAAATCAACAAATGTGGTTTGTGAATTACTTAACCGGTCTCTTACGCCTTTAATTTTGAAATGGACATCCACCCTAAACGATTTGTTGGTTCATTGTATGATGAAAACCTGAAAAGACGGCCGGGATTTTCACCTTCTTCCACAAGTTACCTTTTTAGGTGCCATGCCATCTTACGTTAAGTTAGTTTTCCGGCTAGTTCGTTCGGCATGTTGCCATATGTGGACTCGTTGGCTACAGTGGCCTTTTTTGTAGAGAGCCGGACCGTTGTTGGGGGTTTTTATAATAGCAAGGTATGAACCTCAAAATATGGGTCATTCAAACCGAAAGAGAATTGGGATAACCATACATTTTTAATGGTGACTCAAATGTTTTTCCAAAAAATATGAAAACCCAATTTTTTTCCTTAATTTCCTTCGGATTGCTAAATTACATCCTCAAAAAATCAGATAACCCTAAAAAACTTTAAAATAGAAAGATGAAAAGTACTCTTTATGCGTGTCTTCAATATCGCGCAATTTACGTCTCCCTAAACAGAGCCATGTTTCTCCCGTCTAGTTTGCTAAAATATAGTGTAAGTTACATACCTTTTGCACACATCAAAAGATTAATCTCCCACTTTACAAGTATATTCCAGAAAATATCCTCCCCTCCCCAAAGGTTAATGGGAATGCAGAGGGGAAGGGTGCTAATAGATAAAAAATTCAGAGAGGGGTGGGGTGTCGATATGAAGAATTGTCACTCGACAACAATGGATAATACCAAGAGCCATAATAGGACTTTTCTCAAAAGGTGAAGAAGTACCACGCACTTACAGATTGTTGCACTGAGATACCTATTTTTTATTACCTTAGCATAGAGGATAAAGACCACCACTGCTCTTATGGGCTTACTGCACTTTCTGCACAGCCTTGGAGGGTGAAATCGTCTTCTAATGTGATTTCTTCCCTTTTAAATGAAACTGATCTGAACAATATGGACAGAACGTACGTACAACCTGACACGTGGACCTGCTACCTCCTCAACGAATGCGGTAGCAAAAACCGCTCCTCGTTGCTAAAAAAGTTGAAGACACCATGGAACTGGGAAAGCGTTGATCATATACCCGACAGAAATGAAATCTGATTCAGCATGTTCTCGAACTTCCTGGGATGTACAACACAAGAAACAGAAGACATGAAACGAAACTCGCAGTCCACGATCACAACAAGTGTCTTTTCAAAATTAATTACTGTACTATGCAGCCGGCGTCCTGAAATCAACTAACAGACAGAACGTCACGCAAGATCACAGATTTTCCACTAAAAACGAAAAATAAAAAAAAGAACTATGGAATAATTCTCATAAAATGATAAAACGTGTTTTTTGTATGTCATTTTTATATGTCATTTGCGGTCCGGGATCATTTGCGGTCCATTTTGGGATCATTTGCGGACCCGTACAGTACTACTACCGTCGATTGCATCTACCCGTGAGCGCACGTGCCCAAAACATGTTTTCACTTGACGTCAAACGTCTGCGTTTCAGGTGTCAAACTTTAAAGTTTGCCTGCCCAAATGTGAAGTTTCAGCTAGTGTTTCACTACTTGTAGGGATATGTTTTTAGTCAACAAGAAAGGAAGAAATTTGACGTTTGACATCACGTGAAAACATGTTTTGGGCGCGTGCGTTCACGGGTAGATATTGTGGTCTGCCTAAAGTCCAGAATCTAGACTTTACTATGATTGGTTGGAAACGAAAGGAAGTGACATCCATTTGTCAACAACGGTAGTGTTTTCCTTTTTTCTTTACATTTAACTGCAAATCCACGAAGATAGGTGTTACATTCCTTCGGTGTGAAATTTTGCTGCATTTTTTAAAATTAGATCTCTGAAGATAGAAAATCTGGAATGATGTTCTTACCCATTTATTAGGTGGAACCTTCAATAGCTTTTTGCCCCCAAAACATCGGCCTAGCGTATTCCATGAAAAAATGATAAAAATAAATGAGGCATGGTTTTACCATTTACATCGCATAACTTAATGACGACGGCGAGTCGCTTTTTGTCGCCATCTAATTGTTTAGACGATGACGTTAACGTGACTGTTGACAGGTCTTGACAGTTTGTTGGCGGCAGATAAAAAAAATCAATCATAGGTCCCTTTTTTATCTTCCGCCGACATTCTCTCAGGATCACAACTGAGAGGTCATTGTCCAGCCAGAGCCCTAGCTTTGCACTGCTGTCCAAGGTATCTCTCGGGATTCTCTCACAGTATAGGTGAAAATGAACCACTCGAGCAGCAAAGCAGAACAGTCTAAAAAGAGTGCCAGGGTAAGAATAATTGATTTCTCATTTTCATAACCTTAGCTAGTTTTCTGCATGTACGTATGAAACAAGACATGTTCGAAATCTTCATAGGCTGGGTTTAGTGTATACCAGTTACTTGCACCAATTCGTTCCTTTTTTACCTTTTATAGCCACCACGACCCAAATTTGCCATCGAAAATGGAAAAACCTACATCATGTATCCCCATGATCGACAGGAATTTGGGGATTTTTCATTAAAACTTTTGGGGGAGTTGGTGTTCGACGAAGAGACCGATGCACAAGAACGGGAAGGTCACTGGGTGGCATCGTGTTCTGCCTTCGTCAGGGGCATCCTAGAGACTAGGTAAGCAAGTGAGATGTGACATATTTTTAATAAACGAGTGCAAAATTGCCTTCTCTGAAAAATTACACTCTCTAGGGGTGGATATTTGCGTGAAACGCTCGCCTTCGAATACAGCCGCCTCAAATGTCTCACCATCGATTTGGAACTGTCGCAATTTCACAAATATTCAAAAGATCAAAGGTCAAAAGGTCACATGGAGCATTCACGGCCGAGAAAGCCCTGGGGTGACCCACCTGGTTTTCGCGAGCACAAACGCACAAGGAAACGGAAAATAGATCCTTGCGTTCTTTCTTATGGTTACGTTGAGCCCGTTTTCACGGTGAAATAAGCGCTTTTGTGCTTTCGCTCTTTTATTAGTTCGCGAGTGTTATGTTCATGGTGGTTGTACGCTTGATTCCTTATCTTACCAATAAAAATATTGTATTTTGTGACAGACTCGCTAATTGAATTTTTTGTACCCATAGGACTGTGGTTTTGTCAGCCAGCGCATTTGACTCGCGCCAGCGCTTTCTCGAGCAACTGAGAAGACGGTTTGGCAGTGGAACGTTCAACCTCACTGGAAATGTTGTGGCCAATATTCTCGCCGACTACTACTCTTCCTTAAAGGAAGACGCAAGTTCCAACCCCGAAGGAAGGGTGTTTTTCCACTCAAATCATTTAGGCTTCCAGAAAGGAACCTACTGGATCCTTGCTAGTGATGTAAGTTTCTGCATAGACAAATTTGAGGAGATTAGTTAACACGGGCTGAAATGTTTTTTGTTGACCTGTGAAAGGAACTAGAATGTTGTGTATTAAAATTCTGATTCCATTTTCTCTCACTGGCTACACACAAATATTCATATTTTCAAAGAAAAATAAGTGAGTGGAACATTCTGGGGAGGGGGGGGGGGCACACTCCCTTGCATGGCCTTATCGGGAAAGTGTAGCCCAACAAGGGCACTCCCTTGCATGGCCTTATCGGGAAAGTGTAGCCCAACAAGGTATGGTTTTCAGGGTGTTTTCTATGGCTAAAACAGGTTTGTTTATAGAAACCTGGCCATCAGCCACCAGTCTTTTGTGGGCTAGTTCCTTTGACTTTGCAGCTTATTATAACCACTACAAGAAAGATAAGTGGTAATTTTTTTTGTCGCTATTTATTTGCGATAGACTTTCAAATGACTGTCTACAATACAACTGATTAATACATGAAAGTACTGTAAGAAGCTAGGGTATCATATTATTTCATTCCAGTCTTGAACAGGGTATGATTTGGTGTTTATGCCTTAGTTAAGTTATGAGTGTCAGGGTGTCAGGGTTTTGAGTGCCCAGGCTGAATCTCCCTTTCCAAGCCCCCTAGGGGCAAACAGTAGACGGGTTTACTGATGTGTTTTTTTGTATGTGACAGCTTCATGTTAAGGATGGGGTGATACTATCACCCTCTCACCATCAATACTTCTTATCTGACTCTGCTCTGGCCAGCTTCGGAACAGGCTTAGCTGGCCATCTTCTAGACCGATCTCTGTTGAAGACAGTAGCCAAAAGGTATAAATAGGTTTTATTTATTTGTTATTTTTCACTGCACTACTCATATTGACAGACTAAAATAAGTTTAACTTATTGCTTCTTTGAAATATGTCCATAATTATGTAATAAACTTCCCATTGTGTATTAATAAGCTCAGATAAATTAGGAGCTCCTCAGTGCTCTTTAAGGTTCAGAAAATACATGCACACTATTTTGTCTTTAATGTAAAATGATGTTACTCAATGGGCAGAGATGAGAGACATAAGTCATCCCCACCATCCCCAGATAAGTAATTATAATTGCATGCATCATCATGTTCTGTAAAAAAATTGATTGTATTGGATCAGTCATTTGGTTTTCTATTGATTGTTGATACTGATAACATAAATTTATTTAATTCCCTTGTGTTTCTGAACTTCAAGGTTTTTGGACCTGTCCATGCACTTTGGTGCTAACGCCACTGCATTCCAGTTGGCAACTTCTTTTGTGATTTGCAGTGGGATTAAGGCAGTCTTGACGAAACTGGGTGCAGATTTCTCAGGTAAGAGGAGCTCAATTAAATATCTTGCATTTGGGTATGAATGTCTAAAATTACCAAGTATCAATAAATCATTATCAATAATTTGTATGTTCATTTCTTGTTTAGATGAAAGTTGTATAGGAGTATTATACTCCTCAGACAGGAATGTTGGTAAAAGTCTGACATTATCACTGCTTGCAAAAGGCCAGGGAGTTGATCGTAGGTCCCACCCTCTCTTGTGCTCAGGTGGTGACCAGAACGTCAGTGGCACATCTCTGTAAGTTTGAATGACTAATATTGTTGATGTTTGTAACATCCTGACCTATCCAATACTGATTTATCGTGGCTCCAAACTATATGTTCCTCTCTGTATTGAAATATTTTTTTATGAAATAAAATTACTGGTAACTCAGATATACTAGAGTTTTTGTCTTGCACTAATTATAGCAGAACCTGTGTACAAAATTAATAGTTTGTTTATTGAGGTTTTTGAAATACAGATATAGTAAAGAAAATTCAACATACCTCGTTATATGAGGACTCTTAATTCTGCAGTCAAGATGAATCAATTCTCCTGTTGTGATTGGCTGCCCACTAGGTCAAGATGGAACCATCTTGACCACTCGGAATAGTCCGTGCATCCTGCATTTTACTGTCTTGTTATAGCCTCCTTAGTCATATAATAAATCCTTTATTGGCCAAGCTTTTTTGGTCAGGATGGCGAGATATTGGATATTAAAAAGAACTTGGCCAATTTCCTGCCATCTTGACCTCATGCTTGGTCAGTAACGCCGTATATACGGCTTTATACACTTAGTATTGATTACATCTAATTCACATCCTGTTCAAGAGGAACAGACATTTTGAAAAATTCAATGGATCTTGAAAGGACAAGTTCATCTAGTGACATCCAGATATTAATATTATAAAGCCACGTCACAATTACTTTAATTGTGTTTAGATTAGTTCTTTATATTATGGTTGTATCAAAGAGTTCAAAGGCCATGAACTATTTTCTTGTTCTGAAATTGAGAGCTGGATCTTTCTTTTGCTAATGTTGACCTTTTCTTCATTTTTTTCAGAAAAGTATTGATGGGTGCCTTACAGAGTACAACTCTGACATGTTTCCTTGATGACCCCATTTTGACCAGTTCCCTTTCGGAGTTTCTTCTACAAATTCAAAGTGGATTACCGCAGGGTTCGCTTAAGAGTGGTCTGGTAACTCCAAAGGGTAGTGTACTGATCAGTACCAACTCTTCGGAGTGTAGTAGGTAATCTTTTTGCTAGAATCCAGGCGTAAATCCAACATTGATAGTGACAGGCACGGCTTTAATTATTTCAAATGGTTTCAGGGGACATAGAAATTTACATTTCATACAATCAACTTGAAAAAAAAATTAAATCAATTCTAGCCATCTAATAATTCTATCCAGTAAGTAGTAAGAGTATTCATAGTTTTGGTCAGGGTATATATTTTGGAGGAAGACATCCAATAGTTCTAGTAATATATATTGGTCCTATAATAATTCTTGCATTGGTTTAAAAGAGTCAAAATCTGCCAGTAAATGCCTTTCATAAACCAGAAAAAATGCCAACAATGAACTTACAAGTCTGTTCAAGACTGTAATTTAAATATTTTCTCTGCTTGTTCTTAATTCAGGGTACATGGCAGAATTCTGCGTTTGGACTATGTCAAGGACCCAAATTTTAACAGGGAGAATGAAGAACTATTACAGAACTCTCTTAAGGAACTTGTCACAACGCACAAAGTATGTCTTCATCAGTACTTTATTGTTGTAATTTACATTTAATTCTTGGTTTTCACATGATGTCATAAAAAACTAAAATTCCAAATTAAACAGACTTTTGCATTTTTAGCTTTGCCACATAAAAGACGTTTTAGAAATGTATCTGCTTGCATGTTTTCAGCTCGGTAGCTTGCTTTGTTTTGAAAATAGAGCAATTTGAATTTTAGATTTTAATACAGTGTGTGACATAAACATGTCTGCTCACAAGCATTATAATCATGTACATGAAAACATCGATTCCCTGGGTGTTTTTTTTGGGTCTGAAAAGCCAACATGACAAGAGAAGTGTCTATGTGAATGTTTGCAAGGTCAAAACAGAGAAGAAAGCCTTTGAGATAGCAGAAATAAATTCCAGATGTTTTCACTCTTTTCCAGCCACCATATTTGTGCCCCTCAGAGGGACACTAACATGGCGTTTCCATACTAAACTCTATAATTTTGAGTGGTACATTTTGCGGAATAACTCGAGTACGGGATACCGCACAGCCCTGAGACTTTAGCATGTTGTTTATTTATTACTATTCTACAATATCTCAATTTCTTGACTTTATCTATTGACTGGTTGATGATTTTATTTTTTTACTTGCATGACTGAAAACCAAGAATATAATTAATCACAACTGAAGCAATATGTGATCATGATAGATATCTTCTGTCAGTAATAACATTTAAAATAATCTTAAATGCAAATAAACAAGGAGAGGTCAATCAAATTATTATGAAGTAATTTGTTCTTTCATTGGAGTTGTAAAATAAAACTTGTTAAAATTTCAGGAGTCAGTAGTTAAATTTATTTCCATTTTTCATTTCTAATCAGTCTACTGGTGGTCACCCTTTTTTAATCACTATTCAGGGATTTCTTGTGGCATGGAACATTCTTTTAATGCCAAGATGGCTGAACTCCGAGCAGCGGAAGGTTGCCCTACTGGACAAACTGAGAGGTGCATTAAGTCATCTGGTCCCTGGGCAACAAACAAGGTGGCACAAGGGAGCAGCCCAATTGATTTACACATTTATAGTTGTATGTACATTTATTTGTTTTCTATTATTGGTTGCAAACTAAAAATAAACATTAATTATTTTACTCAAAATAACATCAAAATGGTGACATGGTTACATGTATGTAGATAAGAAAGTCTTCGTTTATATATAGTTTGTTTCTGAGCTCGAGAGTTTAAGAATGGGTTGTTATTTTACCAGATGATAGAAATACAACCCACACATCTTTTCATTGAAATCGAGCATACCTTTCGTGAGTATAAAACATGCAGCAAAAAAAAAATTAAACTAAAACACGCAGCTGACGCATGCATGCAGTTTCAAAATCGTAACAAATTTGGCAATTTTCAAAATTCAAAAAACTTAACTTCTCGATTAAAATAGTGCAGTCATTCCTTAGAACTTATGACACAAATTCTAAGTGCTGCTTGTTTTAACTGAATGGTTTTGGCTGCCTGCTAAAAAGAATTTTTGCAAAAAGAGAAGGTGTTGACACAACATATGACTACGATCAATGATGCCATTCTGCGCGTGCAAGCTTTTCTCACAAATTGAAATGAGTTTATTTACAAATGTGGGACAAACTATATCTAGAAAACAAATAAAGAAGCCTTAACCAGGCTTTGTTCTGTTATAAGGCACTCAGGATGAGAGCACTCAAGAAGTAGTTAGAAGCATTTGCCTGGGGCTTGTGCTTTTTCTTACTTCTTTCGTGCTTTTTCCTACTTCTTTCGTGCACTCATCACTTCCTCACGTGCGTTATAACAGAACAAAGCACAATTAAGGCTTTTTTATTTGTTAAGTAATCCAGTCCATGTATATTTGACACTCTAGTTCCATCAAGTAGCTGGTGTAAAGCCCAATGTTGTCGATGCCCTTAAGTTGCTTGCTAGTTCTGCAATGGAAAGGAAGCTTCAGGAGCACTCCTTTTGGCAGAGGCTAGAGGAGGAACTTGTTGGGAAATTGAAGTCACCTCAACCAGTAAGTTGAAAGTATAATATGCATTAATTGTCACTTAAAAATGCATCTAACCCCAAAATGTTTTTCGTGACACTATTAATATTGTTGCATCTGTTTGAAACACATTGCGCCTTTTAATAAATCTCACAAACTGTTTTGCATCACAATTAAAATGTTAAAGGAATAAACCCACGCCCCTTCTGACTCTGTCTTGGATCAAATGATGCTTAGTTCATTTTTAATATTAGCTAGGACAAAAAATAGTCAAGAATTTATTTAAAAAGGTGTGATGCCTTTCAAACAGGTGCAAAGATTTATTTTAACGAAAATATATTTTTGGGTGAGGTGCACTTTAAGTGTATGTTATGTAGAGACAATAATATTTATTCTAAGTTGCAAGGTGGGCAAAGCTGAGATATATTCCTTAAAAATTCAAATCAATGTACATTTCACTTATGAAACCAAATCAAGGACATTTTTGAGGCCCTGTTAGGGTGCATTCCGACAGGCAGCATGGCCCTGAAAAGGCAACATGAAGGAAATGAAATGACGATGACCGACATGACTGCTCTTGTAGTGGCCAGCAACAACAACAAAAAGAGGACCACTGGGGAACACCATTGCCATAATTTTGGTATTAAACAATAGAATGCTCAGATTTTTAGCCAGTCAGAGTGTGACCTGAAACACTTTATCCCAAAGGTCTTGTTTCTATTTGCGCTGGATAAGGGTATTTGGGCTCTGCATGGGAACAAGACTGCTTTCAAGGTTTTGCTAGAAATGGGCTTTTACAGTGACCCCCTGTGAAAAATTTAGAGGGCACTTTTGATGAAAAATGGCTAGATATTAAAACTTCTCACACATATCAAAGGTTATAATGTTAAAATATATTAATCAGTTATGCAGGAACTTTAACAGCTGTGTTGACTTTATGTAGAAGCTATTCAAAAGTTAATAATGATAATATCCAGAGGAATCTTAGCAGGGGCCCTAATTGCAGAACCATTTCAATTTACTTATAGTTTTAAATTACCCACTGATGATAATTCTTCCCATTACATTAAGTGTGAACTCTTTGAAAAAATTTCAGGTTTTAACTTGGCTGAATCCAACTGTAAGTGTTTCGGTTGGAGGAAACTTTGTTCCAGCAATAGCTATCCCATCTAGGGAAATGTCAACCTTTACAAGTCTTAAGAGTGTGGTGAGTGATCATGAATAGTTCTGAAGTTGATAATTAAGTTTTAGGAGTTTGAAGGAAATTCGATATTGGGACCAACTTTTAAGGCTCTGCCAAAGAAGTTTTGAAGACTATTGTTATGTAATGAAGTCATAGTCACACATGGGCTTGTTGTGAAACATAAAAGGCGTTAATGCCTGTAAGTGGAGGTTGGGTGCTCAAGGACCTGGGGTCTAGTACCGCCAACCCCATACAGGTCAGTAGAACACCCCATAAGCCTGCCCTACCAGCAACCCAGCTGCGAGCCCCGCCCGCCACACCCAGCCGCAAACCAAGCACCCATCACACTGAACTAGGAGTTAGGTAGAAAAAAAAGATAAATCATCATAACAAAATAATAGTAATAATAATAATAATAATAATAATAATAACACAAAAGGGAGGGGAAATACTCGAAAACACATGAGTTACAACACCCCGTATGCAGAGCAAGGTAAAACTGCAAGCATGTGCAAAAGATGCACGTATAAAATAGGACGGAACCACCACTGACCACTGGACTGTCTGAAAACATCAGACATAAGCGAGAAGGCTACAAGGCTGCTGGCAACCCACAATATACTTGCAAACGCTAACGCCATGCCATGGTATGCCTAGGTTAAATTGTATTTAACTCCATTTAATTGTGCATGCATGTAGCCATTGTATTGCATATCATAAATTAAGGCTTATCAGTACACACACAAAAATTTATAGCCTGACACAGCGAGAATCCAGCTTGATTCTGGCCATAAAGTCATGTTTGCAGCGTGAATTGAACGAGACAAAGTGAGACACTATATTTGTCCTGCTAGAGTAGTTTTCCAAGACATTTGTCGTTCTAATTGTTCCACACTATATTTGTCCTGCTAGAGTAGTTTTCCAAGACATTTGTCGTTCTAATTGTTCCAAGCGATAATATGACTAGAATCTATCGTGATCAAGTGAGACTGATTTTCGTCTAAATGTGATTAAGGCCACACAAATGTCTTGCTCAACTCTCGTTCATTTATCGCTAAATTTTTATTGCTCCTGTCAGGCTGATCATCTGGCTGACCGTTCTGTCTGGCTTATCAGCTATATATTTTATGGCTTGAATCTCGTCAGTGTCTTGCTCAGAATTTTTGGAGCGTGTGTTATATAATTATATATTTTTATTTAGGGAATTGAAAACTTGTCGTCTCCTGGCCTGTACAGATGTTTATTAATAAAAATGGTGAGGCAAATATGTATTTTAGGGAAGTGTCCTGGATACTCTTTGGTCAGAACATTTTGAAGGGATTCTCTAAATATTATTCACTTAAATTATGTGTTAAGTTTCATTGGGTTGAATTCTTCATTTCTTAAATTTTCAACTAAAGGAAATTCCTGATGAAATACAGAAAGTTACTGACCCGCAAAAGGCAAAGACATCCACAATACTATTTGCTGTTGATGGAACAGCCACCGCCCAAGATGTGCGTCGAAAAACTGACAAGTCAAGGAACATCAAAGGGTATAAAATTCCCAAGACTTGTCTCAGCAGCCGACTAATCAACCAGATTGAAATAGGCAAGTATTCAGTAATTTCCACCTTTTGTAACTAAACTAGCTGGCTGTCCACTTTTAATTTATTAGTAGAGCTGACACAAACCTTTCCTTAACATATAATTTTAAACATTGTTTGATGCTGTTTGTAGCTTGTGGGTTGAGAAACAACGTAACAGAACCAGCTGACCAAGAAACACTGAATGAGTACAATGCCACAAACAAGGCCGAAACCCTGAGTGAAGAAACCATAAAGGAGATAATGGATTGTGTGGAAAAGTTAAAAGAATTTGATAGAGGTAATTAATTGATATTGATAAACAAATTGCAGATTTGTTATTAAAAGATAAATCATGAGAGAAAATTGTTTATTAATAATTTCTAAACACTACAAACCTACATGTTGGAACTTGTCAGATTATTTCATTTTAAATGTTATAATCAGTTATTGATTTAATTTGTATTAGCTGCAAAAATTAACAGCCATGATTGCACTCTCAAATGTTTATAAATTTAAAAGAATTTGTACTTTCAGCAGACAGTGAATCAGATGATGATGGTGATGATGTTGCTTTCCCTGGTGTTAGGGAGGTAATGTGTAACATTACACAATTTTTATAGTTCTGCATTGGGTGGATAACTATGGTAAATTTGTATTTCGCTCTGGTGTCATATATATATTTTTAAGTTTTTTCAATGTAGTATATGAATTATTTTTTGACAGGAAATGTCACCCATGTCAAGTTTACGGTATTCTGTTCTGACTCCACAACGCCAGAAAGTGTTCCAAGAGGTAAGCATGCAGTCATGAATTCAAAGAAGAAAGTGTTGTGTAGCTTGTTGTCAGAAGGTCCTATAAACAATGATAAAACATTCAAATGCAAATCAATACTGCATTCTATAGACATGTATTTATCAGCTGGTATCTGGTCCATTGATCTCCCTGGCATTGTAATTTAACAGCAGTGAAATTTTGAACCTGGAGCTGTAAATTTGAATTGAGTCTTGCGCATGTTAATTCCTAGTTTGTGCACATTACAATATTGTTGTTGGAGTTGAGTTTTGAAATTTATATTAAATACAAAAATGTATAAAGCTTTTGTGGTCTAAATCTAGCAAAATGCAACAACCGTTTTTTGTTGGAAGAGGGGGAACAAAACCACAGGGCCCCTTGAGGCTCTTGCATTTGGTGCTTGCACAGGTTCATGGGGCTGTGGCCTGCCAGAAAATTGCATTGGTCATAAAACATACAACGAAGATTGCAAAACACCTTAGCCTCGAGATGTTAATATATATGCAGTTGTAAATATAAGTTTTTGATTGTGATTGCTAAATCACTATTTTTCAGTAGTTATTGATATTAAGAAAACTAAATACCCTGCATCTATGGAAATGTAGTCACTCACTGCCATCATATCCCATAATCACCCAGCAATGTTTTACTCCTTGTTCCGTCCTTCAAGGGTTTGAAGGCTGGGCGCCGAATTGAAAAAAGGAAAATTGAAGGCTTAGCAGTCCAAACAGCACAGGAAGAAACTTTGACAGGTACATTGCACAACAGGAAAATTAAGTGAATTAGCATCAAAGGGGTGGGTATGGATTTTTCCTGGAACTACACAATACCTATGCACAAGATATTTATTTGTTTTTGTTAGGGGGAGGGGGTGGGGGGTGAGGGGAAAGGGGCAAAGATTTGGTAATAAATCTCTCTTGGGGATTAAAATGTTAGAAGAGTACTCATCCATGGCTAATTACAGCATTACAAAGAATTTACATGGTGGTTAAAAGGAAATCAATATGTGAAAAGAACATTTACTGTGCAGTACTGTGGCATTTTCTGTGGTGTTGAAATCCATTTGAAGTCCAAAGTTCAGCTTAAATGTTTTAGCCAACTAAATACACTTTTCTGTCTGGCTTTCTAACCACAGTTATGCACTAACTAATTAAGATTATTCCAAAGTTAGCCATGGGGTTGGTCAGGGTAAGAAGAGAAATTCTTTCTTATCTTCACTACCACCCCTAATGAAATACTAATAGAGTTTGGAATGCCTGCAGAGATTGGAAAAGAATTAGATTGCAGGGCTATTCTATACTTGTGCCTTTAAGGCACAGGTAAAAATGCAAATGATTATAGGCCTGCAAGACATTTCTGTGCACAGCCCACAATGACATAATTATAACAATCAAAAAATCTGTCAATCAGGTTAAAACTATTGTATGTGACATTTTGGGTGCCTTTTTGTATAGGCTATTTTGGTGTGGTGTGCTTTTTTTGCTTAGATTTCGAGAAAACATTGACCAACCCTCCTATGCAAATGCATAACGTGTTTTGGATGTTATACAATTACTGTGAAATTCAGCAAATCTTGAACACTACTGACAATTATATCTGGAATGCCTATTGGCTTGGAAAATAAAACCAAGATACACGATGGCTAATCCACTAACTCTTTCATAATTAGTGGTTTGTTCTTGCAGTTTCATCACATCTGACTGGTTGAAAAACAACAAATACATTCTTGAAATAATTCTTAGTGTTGACGGTTTTGTGAGTTTAACAGCAAACTGTAGTGTACTTTTTGTTTTCAGCTGACACAACATCAACAACAACAGCAGCCATTGTAAATCAGCCAGGTATATTATACAACTTGTTTGTTGTTTTTCTGAAAATTTATTTTACACTGTACAAAGGCATGGTGTGCTTTCATGTTAAAATGTTTTAGATTATTATGAAACTTGACTAGAGGGTTAACTTCTTTTCTTTTCAGCTGTGACAACATCAAGAACAACATGTGCAGCAGCAGTGGTAACAACAAGGGCAGCAACTGTACCATCAGGTATCCGTGCTGTTGTTTTTCTATATTAATACACAACGATGTACAAGAATTTATCCAATATTTTAGTTTAAAATTTCTCACCGTGGTTTTGTTTATTGTTGTTACAGTTGGGTGTAGTGAATCTGCTTTGGAAGAGGTGACTCCTAGAAACAGAAGGACTCAATCGGGTATTTATAAACAGTGTTTTTGACACGGTTTGAATATTAATTGAAGAATAGCTGGGAAAGCATTGTCACTGTATGACTGTCACTGATCATGCAATTAAAACAGACTGTATTTGTCATAACTTTCCCTCACTGATGGTACAAGCCAAATAAACAGTAGAATTTGAGCATTATCAATAAAATAAAGTTTCAAAAATTTTCAAGTCATGGAGATATACTTACAATTCCTTGAGAAGAATGATTTCGAGTTAATTGTAATTCTTATAAGTAGGGGATTCAGTACAGATTTGAGTTCTCAAATCAAATTGGTGTGTGTCAGGTTTATTTACTTATTGTATTACATTTAATCTTATTCCACACTGACAGTATTTATTGAATGGGAATGTGGTAGTTCAGTAACAAATAATTTAATTAGCTCAAATTCCAAAGCTGCACTTGATCTCACATTTGTAGTCATTATTGTTACAGATGAGGTTCCCCAAGCCAGGAGAGCATTATTTGATTGTGCTGATGGTTCTGTAGGGGTGCTCAAGAGAAAGCAGGCAGAAAAAAACACAGAAGCTGATGCAGGTATGTGACACTGAATCACCACGACCATTTACAGCACAAACTATAATTAATGTTCTTGTAATTTAAAGCCCTTGGGTCTTATATTATTGACCTATCCTTTTTGGTATGAATAGAGAACAATAATTACACAGGTCTATCATATCCAATGGGGAGGCACACAAGATCAGATAAGAAAATTAGATATTAATAAGTCCAAGCAGGTAATTGCCTTTTTGGTTACCTGCAAATAGACGACCATTAAGGACAAAAGCCAATGTTCACATATTTTTTCACAATAGATTACTAAATGAACTAATAATGAATTTTTGCACAATAGATGTCTGCCAAGAGTGCAAACAGGAAAGCCCTCCAAATAAGAAAGGGAGACGGTCCAAAGAAGTATCCTGGGTGAGCTGCGACAAATGTCAAAGGTGGTTCCATGTGTAAGTCAAAACAATTTTTTTATTTTTTTACAATTTTTTTAATGGAATTTCTTAAAGCCACCGAATTATCCATGTTGTATAAATATAGTTTTTATGACCTCCTTTCTGGTCATGTAGTTATAATGATAATAATAATAACAATAATAATAATAACAATAATAATAATAACCATTTAATAATAGAGCGGTTTTCAATTGAGTGTCGAAAGTAACTATGGTTTTGCTTTGTTTTTACATTGCTTCGCTCTGTGATTGGCTAAGAAAACTTGCGCCACTTTCTCAACCAATGAGAAGCAAAACGTAAAGTACGTTCACACAGACCATCACATACGACAGTTTTGCTTTCAACCCTTCAATTGCTTTGGTTTTTGTTTTACGACACTCATTTGAAAAGTGCTCTAATAATAATAATAATAATAATAATAATAACAGTAATAACAATAATAATAGTGTTGATGATGATCTTAAGGCAGATGGAAACAGTGCCTCTCCCTTACACATTCCCAAGAGCTTGAGCTATGAACAGCCTCCTTTATAAAATGATCAAGTGATGTGTGTGGCTTTTCATATCCGACTCATTGTTCTCTTGTTTCTCTCATTTTCCCCTCCCTTTTCTTTCATCTCTGTTTTCACTTGTTTTTAAGTCCTGTACTTTTTGTTTTTACCAGTCCCAGTTCCTTTATCAATAGTTACATGTTCATTTCCATTTTGCTTATGTTATAGGTTGTGCACACCGTTAAAGGCTACTCCAAAAAAACAAGATACTTGGAAGTGTACAACTTGCAGCAAATGAAAACCTTGTGAAAGTAAAATTGAAATGTACAAGAAGTAAAACCACATAATGAAATGCCACAGATATATAACAGAAATAAAATAAAATGAATCGAACTGCCAAAAGGACATTTTTCCCAGATCCTACTTGGACACTGGAGAAAACTGCTTCCATGCATTAATGCCTCTAGATTACTCACAAAATAACAAGAACATTATTATATACATGTATTATCAAGTACATTAGGATTATTTTTTGAATATTAACAATTATAATGATATATTGCAAAAGTCAAAATTTTTCTTCCCAGGTGTTTCAGGTTTTGCAATAGCCATCTGAGCTAACTAAGGGCCTGTTTATATGGTCTCAGGTAACCAAAACAACCCTCCCCCAAGTTACCCAGGGTGAACTTTTTTCACACTTATTTCTTTGAAAAGTTATATGAACGTTTACATAAGATGGGCAAGACAACTCGGGTAGGCAATTTGTCTCGCCTTGGTGGTCAGGGTAACCCTGGCAAGCGGGACAACTTTTTCTCATGTAAACACTTTGTCTCTACTGCCCAGGAAAAGACAGCCCAAAATTAAATCTGCATGTATGTGGAAAAAGATATTTCAGTCCAATTCTTGGGTTGAAAACGGGTACATATTTTATTTAAAGGAATTAAATTTGAAAAGCAAACATTACCAAAAGTGATCAGATTGAACGAGGAAGAAACTTAAATCTGTAGCTAAGTACAAAGGTTATGCTGTGGCATGTTACAAACTTTAAAATTGGGGTCGGCTTTGTGTTTGCTTTTATGAAAAGAAGTGGCAGCAACAATAACATACGAAAGAAAATTTTGATTCAATATTGACAATATTCAATCAAAGAGCAACCAAATATAAAGAAAAAATGGCAAATAAAGATTTGTCAAATTAGGGCACATCATGAATAACTAAGTAGGGTCAACTTTGTCTCCGGGTCACTCAATCCTCATATAAATGCTCAAGAAGGTTGTCTCAGGGAGGAGGGTGGTCTTGGGTACTCAAGACCATATAGACAGGCCCAAACTAGACAGTGATCTGATGATTTTTTTTCAATCATTTGAGTGAAAATGAGACAAGGTAGGTGGTGGTGAGAGGGAAATTCTGATGAAGTAGGCCACTTTTGTTGGCCGGTTGCTGGCTTCTAATGAAACCCCTGTGTTCCTCTCAGAGATTGACTGAAAAGTTATAAATTACAAGAAAATGAGTATAAACCAAGATCCAATGACAGTACTATGTTGCACTAACCAACTGTCATTACTGAATTTAGCCTCGGATCATTAAACAGTGTATTCATCCTTGTGCTCTTAAAATGGTTGTCGTTGCTTATACTGTTAATGAAAAGGTCAATGGTGTATTAAACTTCATGACTGTGCAAGCTATTTGTATACGTATTAATATCAAATAAATCATTTTGGAAAAACTGCTGTGTTTGAGTATTTAATGTTCTTGTATGGTTAAGTGCCTGGCAGCCAAAATCTTCTATTTTTGGAGCCTTTTGCTTTGCTGTCAATTTTACATACGTGTAAGCACAACCAATAACTACAATCATCGACAAAAGTGTCAACATGTTTGAGCAAAACAAATGCTTCCTATCAGATGAGTGTCTTTCCGTAAAATAAAAAAAAAACATCTTTTTTTGTTGATAGCCTTGTTGAAATACACTGAGAATTAGAGACTGGAAAACTCTCACATTTATTGGAAAAGTTTTTTGCAGGAGCAACTATTTTTGCCCATGACTGTAGAAGCCAGTAGAAAAATGGAAAAAAGCTACATTACATGTAGTTATCCTTACATTTCTTATTTACTCATTTACCATTTACTCTTACTAACTACTTGCAACAGATACTATTTTAAACCTTAAAAATTCGTCCCTGCATATATGTTGTCCCTTGGACAAATGTTGCTCCATTATTTTCCTCTGTCTGTCAACCACTTCCTCGTTTTGGTAGAAGTCCATTAAATAGTTGAAAGTAACATGTGTTTCAAAGTTTTGAATCGTGGAACTCCTCAGCCTCCTTTGATTTTTACGGTTGTTCTGGGATTCCTGGATACTTGTTTTAAGAGTATTTGCTTGAACACACAAATCAAGGTCATGATATTTACACAGATGGGACTTGTGTGGATCTGTCGCAGCATGGAACCGATCACCAAGCACAAAATGCCTTCTGGTGTCTACAAGAGGGTGTGACCTACTGTTACTTTCTGTTTCACCCTCCTTCCTTATGCTGCTTCCATCACAATATTCCAAAGGAACAATGCAGGGGAAATTCTGGTTCTACAAAAATCAAACATTCATATTAGCAACTGAAACAAAATATGACTGTGAAAGGGCCTTTGTTTCACCACAGGAACTGCATGGTAGTTATAACAATCTTAACTGTTTACATAGAGGGTACTTACTCCCAATGGGTCCTTTTCTAGTACTGGTGTCTCAAAGCATCCAGATGTGGAACCCCACAACTCCTGCGCGATAATGGGAACACGACATTCCAAGTGGCGGACAAACCCACATGGAGTATCATTAATGAAGACAACAGGGTGATGTTTTAGAGAGAGATAAAGATCAGCAGCATCCCTTACAGATTCTGTCAGGGAAAGAAATTTTGATGCCACCGTGCTCTGAAAAGAAAAGAGACGTCAAAGAAACAAATTAAAATGATTATTTATCTAAGGTGATTAGGCAGAGATCAACTAAACTGAACCCCAGGAAACAAAACACCAAACTGGGGCTTAAATGTCTACTTTGAATTTCAATAAAGCATCAAGATCTGTTATTTATCGAGAAGTAGTATTCGTTTTATAGGTACACATAATTACATTATGTTGTATGTCAATGTTGGTGGGAAATGAGTGTAAAGATATTTTTCTCATTCTTTTCTCTCCTACTTAGCCATTCTTTGGGTTATCACGCAATGCTCCTCCCCTCAAATTCATGGAGAGGAGCATTGTGTCCTGATAAATTGTTTAATGACCCAAAGAAAGGCTGTGTATGAGAGCCATGGTTAACAATAACATTTTCATGACAGTAACATTGTTGCCAATGGCCAACAAGTCATCGCAGCTGCGATGCCCACCATAGGTGTTACAGACCAATGGGTTGAAATTGGAACACTGAAATCTAAATATGAAATCCAATAAACAGACAAGTGAAACAGGCATTATGTCCTTTGCACCTACCCCATGACGGCATACAAAATGATAAAACCCTCCAGTGTGTCCAGGTAGTTTACCAAAACTATGGCATGGGCAATTTCCTACCAAAATCGATGCATATAATCCTTGAAGCAGTCCACACAAAAATTGCTGAGAGAGAGAGGAGAGAGAGGTTCATTGTTATTGTAACAATCATTTGCTAAGTCCACTTATTAGCAATTATACAAACAAAAAGGAAAGCTACATGTATGTGTACTCAGTGGTCTCACCAGAATTTTCCATATTGGGGCCCAAAGGCCCATAAAGAAAAAAAAAAAAAGAGTGCACCATTTAAGAGACAGAAAGGGACAATTTGTTAATTAATTTACTCTTGCTTGCTTTGGTTTCTCCTCCTCTTTGTTTGAATTTCTTTGGTTTATCACAGTGCCGCTCACAGACCAGCCAATCATAAGCCCTGTTTCAAGTATGAATCATAAGTTTTCTACGCTTTTCCAAAATTGGAATAATTCTTGACTGATTTTACAACTTCCTCTAGCAACATGTACAGTTACCTTTAAGAGTGATTCTTGCAGCTTGATTAGCTCCTTAGTGCCCTGAGGGCCCCTTTATGAAATTTCAGTGCGGCATTTTGTAAAAAAAGTGTAGTAATGCTGCGGTCTGTTAAGAACACTTGCGCACTGTTAAACTTAAAGTGAATCACTTATATATACTTTGCAATTATACAGCAAAATTGTACACATATTCCACAAGATTGAGCTGGTTAATTGTTCTATTATTCAACACAATGACAACAAAGCACAAGTTACTGAGTTTATTGCAGGAAAGAAAAGGAAAAAAACATCATTTTTCTCTCCAACACACAAAATTATGTATACCGCAGTATATCTGTCAAGTGTGTGCGATGTATATCGAGTGCAACATGGCCATATTTGGATAGTATTAAGATATGTTGAATAACAAAGTAAAGCATGTGTAATGTACACGTTAATAAAGATAACCAATGAGCAGCACATGTACTTCCATTGCTCTAACAGATAAAGATGATATCAAAGTTGGGTCTTACTACCACTTCCAATAACAACATTCAATTCCTCACGTAAGAGTGTGATTACTAGTACCTTTGACTTTCCTGATGTAGGAATGTTGCAGGAGAAACATGCTCCAACCAATTTCTCATGTGGCAGATCCTGAAGGCTTTCCATGTTAATGGTACCATCCACAACCATTTTATGCAAAATCGCTGGGTCCCCTGGAATGAAAAATTAAATCTCTTAAAATATGTCACAATTTATATCAATTAATAAATTATTTGAATGTAGTGGCTGCAGTTAGGTGTAGCATACAGTATATTGAAATAATGAACGCAGTGCATGCATGTAGACTGGTCTACATGTACTCTTCATAATAACAAAATTTCTTTTATTATGTTTTTCACAAAAGAATGACCGTGTTCTTTCTACTACAGAGCACTTTTTTCTTTCTAATCAATGCATGGGCCAACTTTGCCAGTAAATACACTTGTATGATTAAATAAAAAAAAAATAAAAGAAAAAAGAAGGTTGGATACTCCAAGGGAAATGGGAAGGGGATTATTATACATGTAAGCCAAACATTAACCTTTAGGTTTAGAACCAGATTCCAGATATACACTGTTTTTCTCAAATTCTGTGTTTAAAACTGTATCTGCAGATAATACTGATGGAACCAGTGGAGGGATTTCTTCCATTGACACAGCAAATGATTTTGTTATCCGGGTGAACACAATACGTTCCAGCCAGCGCAATCTTAGTTTGTGTATAAATTCATCAAGACCAATCATGGCCTTTTTGGATTCGTCTTTCTTGGTGTAGTAAATCTAAAATTGGACAAAATTAAAAGAATACACAACAAATTATTGACCTGCCTATTTAAGGAACAGGTTACCTGTCAGTATACTCATCTTAATTCAATGGATTACTGGCTCTCTGTCTCTTGCTCAGAATCAAGTTTTATTCTACAGCTGTACTGCAGCTAATTTAAACTTTGGATGTCTTAAGGTGTGTACCTGAACATACCTGGGCTAGTCAAAGCATGATTTCCAAACAAAACTTGCATAGTATGGCCGATAAAATAACAGTAATAAATATAACCAAAACATTATTAAACACTTTTAACTAATCCTTCTTTTTCTATCTCCACTATATGCTTCACTTGATAGTTAGAAAGATAGGGAAAGGACTGTTGAATAATAAATAATTAATGGCTAAACCAACCAATTCAAGATGAAGTATCAACAGCAGCAACATATTGTAAATTAAAATTAACAACAGTGGCTGCAGCTGTGTTTTAAACTTTGAAATGCTGAGGTTAACTGATTTGCAGTACCATCGAATATCAATGAATTCACCATGGCATTCAAGTTATTGAACCATTTCCCAAAGTGACAATTGAAACAACTTTCTTCTTTACAAGAAAACACTAATTCTCAAAAAGTAAAATACCTGTCTATTAGAACAGCAGTTCTTCTCATTACCATCACCAAGGCAAACTTCAGGGCAAATGCCACATATACCACAAACAACATCATCCAAACTTCTTAGAGAAATCATCTCAAAACAGAAAAAACCATTGTAAAGGAGATCTTTAATATATGCAAGCTGGTTGTCAGTTGGAGAGTTCTCCTAGTAAACACAGTAACAAAAATTTGTTACAATTAAGCAGTGTAATCGACTCAGTGTATATTTCTAAAGTGTTCTTTTATTCACAGAAATGTTTAAATATTAACGTTTTGCAACCACGAGCAGCTGGACTATTATTATTAATTATGGTTCAATTTTTATTCTCCCTTGTCTTGTACCCATTGGTCATGTTCGAAACGAGTAAGGCCTAGGGCCTGGGAACGAATCCAAATTTCATTGAAAATCAATGTAATTGAACTAAATCGATTCCTACATGAAAGGGTATCTCAAGGGTATCTTTAAGCAGTTTCAGCAAGTTTGAGTATGTTTGGATGAAAAGCCGCCAGATAACATGCATTTAAAAAATCCCATAGAAATGTCTCTATTTTGGAAAGTGTGTTCCTCCAAACCATACAAAGTCTCTAATTTTCACAATTTTCGAAATCATTTTTTTCAGCTCCAATTCAACTGAAAAGTGTCAAAGTTGGTTAGGTGACCATTTTTGAGATGATCGTTCATGCAGTGGAAACAATTTTTTCCAACCTATAAATTTTAAAACCTCGTTCCCAGGCCCTTAGTCGTTTAGAACGTGGCCAATTATCATACATTACCATACAGACTAACATAAGAAAATAAAAAATGAATCAAGGATAAAATTGAATTACAACAGACATACATATTCACAAAATTTGCAGATTACAATTGCAATCAAATGCATAGAAAAGATCGCAGCTAGTTGCTTTAACCCTGATTTTACTTTGGTACATACTACAACTATAGGAAGGGTTTAGTGTGAAACCAGTATAAGTGAATAATTATTTACAAAAAATTCTCACGTTCCCTGAAATAGTCCAGTTTCGAGTTCACCATGACTGCTGATAAAATTACTGAGAATGCATTCATACAGGGTTAGCCTAGACTTAAAGTAAAATATTCCCGAATACTGGTGGGAAGGTGCTGGAATTTGTCAATATATTCACTTCAGATGTAGGTTAACCCTGTACAAATGTGTTTTCAGTCCTTCTACTCAGCAGTCGTGATAGCGAACTCGAAACTGGACCACTCATTCTTCTTTTTGTTTTGCCCCCAAAAGGGTCTACTGTTAGTAATTATCTAATAACACTCATACAAACCTCCCTACACTTCATTCTAAGGACAGATAATTTGGAAGCAATGACATTGCTAAGGGGATGCCCTCTTCTGAAAAACTCTCGAAATTCCAGCATTATATCCAGAGAAATCAGAACTTTATCACAGACGTTAAAAAGACCTGTTAAGGGAAAACATAGTCGTTACAATGAATTATATCAGGGCTCCATGTGCATGTTATGCCTTAATACAGCACTTGTAGTATATGCCTTTTTGACAGAACTGATCAAACTTTGTCATTTCAGGTGTCAAGTGAATGTATGAAATCATATGCCAGCACACTGGCACGCTTACCCAGAGAATTATTTCTGTAATAATACTACAACTGGACACAATTCACTCACTACATGTATCCAGCAACCTTTCCAGACATAAATTTGTGATGTTGTACAAAGGAACTTGGATTTGATCGTCAACTGAAAGCTCCCCTCTGGAGTGTGTTATTCTCATCATTATTAGAATTATAATTACACGACTCACTTCACAGCACTTCAGTTGTCCACACTAACTTCTAATTTTATAAATTAATTGTAACTTCATTATAAATTTTAGCTTGTCACATTCTAACACTATCCCACCCCCACCTCCTATATCCAATGAACCTCAATCATGAGGTACCGATAGCCACTGCATTTTCTACAACTACTCCTTTAATTGTTTGTGTTAAATAACCTTAGGAAACTTACCAATATCAACGGGAAATGGCTGATTTAAGGCCATGCATTCTTTGTTTTGACATGTCCTCACTTTGACGTCCACTTTCGTGCTGTTGGCGTGCACCGTTTGCAAGGTCGACAGCGATTGGATAATATGTTGCTTCCGGTGGTCGGGGTGGTTAACCAATGAATTTAGTCGATTACGTCATGTTTCAACTCAGTTGTTGCTGTTGTGGGTGGATAACGCAGAGGTTCGCGAAATAGTTTTTCTTTTTGCGAGGTGTTTCCTTTGACTGTTTAACCAGACTGTTTTTGTAGTTTTTGTATATCTGTTATTTAATAGTTTTAGGGTGCGTTAGTAGTTATTTGGGTGCGTTTAAGTTTGTGTTTTGTCGTTATGAGCGCCCGTGGTCGTGGCTCGTGTCCAAGGTGTCTAGAAGAGTATTTTAATCGCTCCAAGCCACCGAACTGCCCCAAGTGTGATTTTTTTCTGGGAGGAACGTTCCATGGAGCGAGGAAAAAAGTTAAGTCAGCTAGTCCTGCCGTTATTGAAGTGAGTCAGGGTGTGTTTTCCTGCCGAACGACTGTTCGGGATGATCGCTGTTTCGTTACTTGTCGCGGCGATATGTGGCTTTGCACACGTGAGGAGTGCAAGATTTCGCGATCTGTTCATGTGAACAGTGACATGGCCTTGACTTATGAATGCGACCACGTGAAGCAAGTAAAGGTGCAATCCAACGTTGATCCTGTGGCTATTTACCGTCCAACAATCGAAAATTACCCGTGCAGCGACACTGTGAGACACAAGTTGTGCGAGGTTGTTTCGTCGCTTCCTGTTGATAGCGCACCAGTTGTTCAAGTTTCCGAGCAATCGTTTGCAGTGTTTGGACTGCCAACCGCATGCAATCCACTCGGATTTTGCCATGTTAAAAAAGAAAGTAAGACCAAGATTGGGTACGTCTGCACTGGAAAAGATTGCCGCCAATTTTCATCGAAAGCCAAGGGTTCAACAGTTAAAGCTATCTGTT
>JAEMWC010001109.1:210000-237500 GCA_016490735.1 Pachyseris speciosa | reverse complement strand
CAGTGTCCAGTGGCCCCTTGCCACTTACTTTTGCCTTTGGGCGACAATAAATCTTAGTTTTTGCACAAAATCACTATGCTGGGCACCATGAATTTCAAAGGTTTTAAGTTTTGGGCTCTCAAAAATTTTAAATAGAGCACAGCCTTGCATTTATCCATCAGATATGTATTAAAACCAACGGTATGGAAAAATTTAATAAGTGGGCTATTTCTCTGGGCTCCACACCCTTGTAATTTTATGTAAACTTTGTATGTTTTACTTCTTTCGCTTTTTAGTGCTTTTTGCAGCCTTCATTTGCTTATTTGTTGTATTTGTAGGCTGTACAATAATTAAAGTAGGGTAATTAAGTAATGTAGCATTAGTAAGGTTTAAGTAATCATTAATTTTTGTAAGTTGTGTTTGTCGTGTTGTGAAATTAAAGACTGTTAAAAAAGATCCTCACCTTCACGTCACAGCCCATGTGATGGTAGGGGCAAGGAATCACTGCGCGTGGACAGTCCCTCCCAATGTGATCAAATAACTGAAACAATTCCAATCATGGCTTAAAAGCATGCAAGTACTTTGATTCCCTGAGAAATAATTTCAAGTATTTTACCATGCCAATATTATTAAAATGCAAACTTTACAATCCAACATGAAAACATTTAAACTTTTGACAAAAATGAATGTTGGATCTGACACATGATTGTCATAGTGGCCTCAATTAGTATTCCCCTGGGCCTGTTTTGCGCGGGAATTTTAGGTCTATAATTTGCATTTTGCAAGTGACACTTAGCAATAATGACATTTTTTCTGTTCACTATACGTTGAACTTTCAACGAGACGCACTTCGCGTAGTTAGCCGACCTTTCAGTTTATGCAGTCTGCAAGCAATTTCTACTAGAAGTTTCCTCTAAACGCGCCACAACAATGTATGTGTTCTGTATTTTCGATCGGTTTATCGGTTTGTTTACCTTATAGTTTGTACGTTTTGTAAGTTATCCTTGTTTTGTATATTTCAGTTTAAACCTTCTTCTTCTTCTTCTTCGCCTCGTTGGTTACACTGTTAAGCTGCAACGTTTAGCCCTCCCGGGCAGTACAACAAAGTGGAAGAGTTTAAAATAAATTGCGTGAATTAGAAGTGTTCGCCTCTGGCGGTTACAATGAAGATGTATCATATTAAAGGTAGGGTAGTACTTTGTCAGACAGTGAGACCACCACTACCAGACAGGATTACAAAAAACTATGACACTGCAAGACCCACAAAATGTCATGAAAAATTTTTTCTTGGAAGACCATTTTTATCTCACCTTTTCTTGTTGCATGTTTGCACCACATTCGCTGCATTCCACAGGCAACATTTTACATTCTTTACCATGTTGCTGGGCATAAAAAATAACAGTAAATAATTTCTATGAGAAATAATTTCTAAAATAATACAGTCTTTAAACTTGTAAAGATGCTACCAAGAAGCCAGCAATTTTACTGATCAAATTTGAAGTTAATTTCTGCAAAAATTATTTGTCACTGGATTATTATTTTTTATATTGACATGACAATGCTTGCTAATGCATACAAAATTGCATTCCAATTTTTTTACATACAGATAAAAATAGTCATTTGAAAGCAAAACTCTGAACTAACAACACTAGGTCTAAACTTTAAAACATTAAACATCAAGTTAAAATAAATAAATGAAGAGGCTACTGGAAAACCCTCCTAAGTGAAGTTTTGGGTGTTGTTTCTTTATTTTGCTCAGAAATTGGTGATTTCTCATGCACATGCTTGCTTTTGTTTTTGGTAAACTGTAAACGTTGCCCTGTGTACTTTTTTCACTGTTTTGCACAAATGGGTATGTAAATAAATCAACTTTGTGCAACGAGGGTTACATTTAGCAGTTGTTATGACCAACAAAGCTATGACCCTTAAATTCTGGCAAAATGTAGAATTGGAAGCAAGGAAAAGAACCAACAACAAATTACCTCAACCTATGTGATGCTGAGTCTGAGTAATAATAATAATAATAATATAATAATAATAATAATAATAATAATAATAAATAAAAATTTTATTTAACAATTCATCCAATATTTACAAAAACAAATAATTGCAAAATTATTAAGTTACAAACTATGGGAAAACTGTATTAATCCTTTTTATTTAAAAGAGCTTCCAAAAATGTGTCAAAAAAACTATAGGCTAAAAAAACTTCCTTTATAAAAAGTCTAAAACATCATATTTGGTAATAAAATAAATAATGTTGACTACAAAACTGCTAAACACTTCTTGGCTCTGTATTCCTGACTTTAGCTAGAGTTCCCCAGAAATAATAATAACAAGAGGCTACAATTAGCCTAAACCCGGGCTTGCAAAAAACAGTATTGTATCCCTAACTTAGTGCTAAACAAAAGAATAGAGGGAAGTCTGTCTTTCTTACATCGGACACATTGTGTTTAGCTTGTGTTGGAGTCTATTTCTTTAGACCCCTATCAACATATATTCCTCTAAAATACAGCTCAACCATTGAGAACAATAATTGAAGGCCTCGGAGCATAACCATCCTATGTCGAATTTTGGGTTGTTTTTCGATTTTGCCTGGATTTGCCCGAATTGTTGCATGTAAACTGCAATTCGATTGAAAGAAGATGTAATGCAACTTGCAAACCACTCCCATTGAAGGTTGGTTTCTTGGTGTACGTAAGAAAAAATGCATTTCTGGATTCTGGATGAATCAGTCAAAAAAATACCATACAATGTTTATCCATCAAATTGCAGTTCACATGCAGAAATTCTGACAAATCCAAGCAAAATCGAAAAACGACTCAAAATTCGACATAGGATGGTTATGCTCCGAGGCCTTCAATTCTGTGGTGGAGTATGCTAATTAACAATGCCCAAGGGTATTCTTTGAGTGAAAGACTAAGCGCCAAATGCTCGTAACCGATTTAAGAGAACATAGAACGTTTCTGTTCAGTTAGACGTAATGCGCAATGTGTCGTTTTTGCTTAATCATAACACTCGACAAGCTCGCTTGGCACGAAAACAGTGCACAATATTCGTGGTTGACTTTAAAAAAAAAACCAGCACACAGTAGCCTTGGTTCATCTCAGGTCAGCGCGCAAAGATTTTGTCCGAAAACTCACTCCGAAGAGATTCAGGGTTATTGTTGGGTTTAGGTTGGACTTAACATTAGGGTTAGAGCGTCGCCTGGGGCTAGGGATAGGGTTAGGGACATGGTTAGGGTTAGTGTTGATGTTAACGTCAACGCTAGCGTTAAAGCGCGGTTGTTTGAGTCCGAATCAGCTTGACTTAATGGTTCGTCCGAGTCGAAAACAGCGCCTAGTTGCCTTGGTTGACTCTAAGTTCTTTCGGAAAGGCTTTGGCCGATATAACACAGCGCTAAAGTCGGTTGTTTGTCTTAAATACAGCGTACATCTTAAATCCAGCGTACAAAAACCTCGGTCGATTCTAAAAAAAGTGCGCAAAAAGCTTGCCGATGGCTGAAAAATCACAAAATATTAAAGACGGCTGTTTTGACATGAAGAAACTTTTTGCCAAGACAACTCCTATTGGTGACCTACAGCAAAAATTTGAGTTAATCAGATGTTCTAGGGCAAAAATTAAGAGTCCTAAGAGTACGCTGTTTTCCGTCATGTTTCGTTTACTCAGAACGTTGTGTTGCGTAGTAAATTAAAACTTGCGCGTGGTTTCGTCAGTTGAAACGTTTTTGATGGATTCATTTTCATCGTCAAGTGGAAAACAATGGAATGAAAATCTTATAAAAATTAACGTAAATGACGACAGTGAAAGAATTTGACAGAAATACTTAACTCTTTTGTGAAATTAACTTGGCTCCAAAACGTAAAAAAATTTGCATGAAATTCAATCCCTTTATCACGCGTGATGGATTGTCTCATCACAATGACTGTAGTCGCGCACAAATGTTTATCTCGCGTGAGAATACTTTTTGCTGTAGTTTATTAGCCTCCATAGAAGCAAAAAACCGAGGCGATCAACGCAAAAGTGATTTATGTGTTAAAATTCGGCAGCGTGTTTACCAAATATTCATTCTCACTTGTTCATCAGTCACGGATATGTTACGAACCAACAAGCGCGGATGTTACGGCAATTCACCGGTTTCGCAGGGGTTGTGGGTTCGAATCCCCGTTCAAGCGGTTTTTTTTTCCGTTTTGTTTTGTTTTGTTTTGTTTTGTTTTTTTTGGTTTCACTAATGCTTAATTTGTGTTCATAACTGCGGCGATCGTTCACGTTATCATCCGTTGTTTACGTAATCTGATTCACACAGACGAATCGCGAGGAGTACCGCTTAATATTGCTTTGAATGTTTGCCGTGCGCGCCAATGCAACTTTTCCATGGATTGTGTTCAAGATACTCATCGAAAACGGGCAGACTTCACTTCATGCCGAATGAATTCTCGGTAGCGTTTCCGAAGTTCGAACAACTATTTCGCGGCTAACAGTAAAAGCAAGCTGGGATTTCATGTCACGAGTGGTTTCAAAAAATGCGCTCTTCAAAATTAATGAACAATGGAAACCTCGGTGCAGCAGCTAGACAGTTTTCAAAGTTATTTTATAAGGTAGAGTTTTTACTGAAAACAAGTCATAATCTGCCCCAACCCACCGCCCCCCCGCGAGAGGTTTTGACTTCAGACAGCGCCCTGTTTGACCGCAATGAATTCTGGGATCATTGTCTGCTCCAAGCGCGAAGAACAAGAACTCTTCAAACATACACTTTTTCGCCTATAAGTCCAAAAACCACTCTCGCTTTCCCAGCTTTTAGCACCGCAACCTTTCAGAAATGGAACAAGACTAGCAACGACGCGCCGCTTTTCAGACGAGAGTTGTTTTCAGACTTTTTCCGCCTGGCTTCTACTCTGTACTCCAAAACGCTAATATCTCATCGTCATTTGGTAAGCACAGAGAAAACGCTCACTGGATTCTTTCAGAAACGTTAAGAACTTGCGGATCTCCGGACTTTCCATGACGTCCTTCGATCACCAGGCGGGAAGGCAAACCGATAATGCAGTTAATACGTAGCGATCCGCAGCTCCAGCACTCAACGTAAGTTTCGTATCCGATGAGCTTAATCGATGTTTTAACCGCCAAATTTATAGTCTACGTCACACTATCAAACAATCCTTTCTACCCATCAATCATTTCACGTCCAGTTTTAGTTGTACTCTTCACAAATGATCACACAATTCACGTATGAATATTAATAAGGTACGCATACAAATGAGCTTCACTTCAATTGAAGGCCTCGGAGCATAACCATCCTATGTCGAATTTTGGGTTGTTTTTCGATTTTGCCTGGATTTGCCCGAATTGTTGCATGTAAACTGCAATTCGATTGAAAGAAGATGTAATGCAACTTGCAAACCACTCCCATTGAAGGTTGGTTTCTTGGTGTACGTAAGAAAAAATGCATTTCTGGATTCTGGATGAATCAGTCAAAAAAATACCATACAATGTTTATCCATCAAATTGCAGTTCACATGCAGAAATTCTGACAAATCCAAGCAAAATCGAAAAACGACTCAAAATTCGACATAGGATGGTTATGCTCCGAGGCCTTCAATTCTGTGGTGGAGTATGCTAATTAACAATGCCCAAGGGTATTCTTTGAGTGAAAGACTAAGCGCCAAATGCTCGTAACCGATTTAAGAGAACATAGAACGTTTCTGTTCAGTTAGACGTAATGCGCAATGTGTCGTTTTTGCTTAATCATAACACTCGACAAGCTCGCTTGGCACGAAAACAGTGCACAATATTCGTGGTTGACTTTAAAAAAAAAACCAGCACACAGTAGCCTTGGTTCATCTCAGGTCAGCGCGCAAAGATTTTGTCCGAAAACTCACTCCGAAGAGATTCAGGGTTATTGTTGGGTTTAGGTTGGACTTAACATTAGGGTTAGAGCGTCGCCTGGGGCTAGGGATAGGGTTAGGGACATGGTTAGGGTTAGTGTTGATGTTAACGTCAACGCTAGCGTTAAAGCGCGGTTGTTTGAGTCCGAATCAGCTTGACTTAATGGTTCGTCCGAGTCGAAAACAGCGCCTAGTTGCCTTGGTTGACTCTAAGTTCTTTCGGAAAGGCTTTGGCCGATATAACACAGCGCTAAAGTCGGTTGTTTGTCTTAAATACAGCGTACATCTTAAATCCAGCGTACAAAAACCTCGGTCGATTCTAAAAAAAGTGCGCAAAAAGCTTGCCGATGGCTGAAAAATCACAAAATATTAAAGACGGCTGTTTTGACATGAAGAAACTTTTTGCCAAGACAACTCCTATTGGTGACCTACAGCAAAAATTTGAGTTAATCAGATGTTCTAGGGCAAAAATTAAGAGTCCTAAGAGTACGCTGTTTTCCGTCATGTTTCGTTTACTCAGAACGTTGTGTTGCGTAGTAAATTAAAACTTGCGCGTGGTTTCGTCAGTTGAAACGTTTTTGATGGATTCATTTTCATCGTCAAGTGGAAAACAATGGAATGAAAATCTTATAAAAATTAACGTAAATGACGACAGTGAAAGAATTTGACAGAAATACTTAACTCTTTTGTGAAATTAACTTGGCTCCAAAACGTAAAAAAATTTGCATGAAATTCAATCCCTTTATCACGCGTGATGGATTGTCTCATCACAATGACTGTAGTCGCGCACAAATGTTTATCTCGCGTGAGAATACTTTTTGCTGTAGTTTATTAGCCTCCATAGAAGCAAAAAACCGAGGCGATCAACGCAAAAGTGATTTATGTGTTAAAATTCGGCAGCGTGTTTACCAAATATTCATTCTCACTTGTTCATCAGTCACGGATATGTTACGAACCAACAAGCGCGGATGTTACGGCAATTCACCGGTTTCGCAGGGGTTGTGGGTTCGAATCCCCGTTCAAGCGGTTTTTTTTTCCGTTTTGTTTTGTTTTGTTTTGTTTTGTTTTTTTTGGTTTCACTAATGCTTAATTTGTGTTCATAACTGCGGCGATCGTTCACGTTATCATCCGTTGTTTACGTAATCTGATTCACACAGACGAATCGCGAGGAGTACCGCTTAATATTGCTTTGAATGTTTGCCGTGCGCGCCAATGCAACTTTTCCATGGATTGTGTTCAAGATACTCATCGAAAACGGGCAGACTTCACTTCATGCCGAATGAATTCTCGGTAGCGTTTCCGAAGTTCGAACAACTATTTCGCGGCTAACAGTAAAAGCAAGCTGGGATTTCATGTCACGAGTGGTTTCAAAAAATGCGCTCTTCAAAATTAATGAACAATGGAAACCTCGGTGCAGCAGCTAGACAGTTTTCAAAGTTATTTTATAAGGTAGAGTTTTTACTGAAAACAAGTCATAATCTGCCCCAACCCACCGCCCCCCCGCGAGAGGTTTTGACTTCAGACAGCGCCCTGTTTGACCGCAATGAATTCTGGGATCATTGTCTGCTCCAAGCGCGAAGAACAAGAACTCTTCAAACATACACTTTTTCGCCTATAAGTCCAAAAACCACTCTCGCTTTCCCAGCTTTTAGCACCGCAACCTTTCAGAAATGGAACAAGACTAGCAACGACGCGCCGCTTTTCAGACGAGAGTTGTTTTCAGACTTTTTCCGCCTGGCTTCTACTCTGTACTCCAAAACGCTAATATCTCATCGTCATTTGGTAAGCACAGAGAAAACGCTCACTGGATTCTTTCAGAAACGTTAAGAACTTGCGGATCTCCGGACTTTCCATGACGTCCTTCGATCACCAGGCGGGAAGGCAAACCGATAATGCAGTTAATACGTAGCGATCCGCAGCTCCAGCACTCAACGTAAGTTTCGTATCCGATGAGCTTAATCGATGTTTTAACCGCCAAATTTATAGTCTACGTCACACTATCAAACAATCCTTTCTACCCATCAATCATTTCACGTCCAGTTTTAGTTGTACTCTTCACAAATGATCACACAATTCACGTATGAATATTAATAAGGTACGCATACAAATGAGCTTCACTTCAATTGAAGGCCTCGGAGCATAACCATCCTATGTCGAATTTTGGGTTGTTTTTCGATTTTGCCTGGATTTGCCCGAATTGTTGCATGTAAACTGCAATTCGATTGAAAGAAGATGTAATGCAACTTGCAAACCACTCCCATTGAAGGTTGGTTTCTTGGTGTACGTAAGAAAAAATGCATTTCTGGATTCTGGATGAATCAGTCAAAAAAATACCATACAATGTTTATCCATCAAATTGCAGTTCACATGCAGAAATTCTGACAAATCCAAGCAAAATCGAAAAACGACTCAAAATTCGACATAGGATGGTTATGCTCCGAGGCCTTCAATTCTGTGGTGGAGTATGCTAATTAACAATGCCCAAGGGTATTCTTTGAGTGAAAGACTAAGCGCCAAATGCTCGTAACCGATTTAAGAGAACATAGAACGTTTCTGTTCAGTTAGACGTAATGCGCAATGTGTCGTTTTTGCTTAATCATAACACTCGACAAGCTCGCTTGGCACGAAAACAGTGCACAATATTCGTGGTTGACTTTAAAAAAAAAACCAGCACACAGTAGCCTTGGTTCATCTCAGGTCAGCGCGCAAAGATTTTGTCCGAAAACTCACTCCGAAGAGATTCAGGGTTATTGTTGGGTTTAGGTTGGACTTAACATTAGGGTTAGAGCGTCGCCTGGGGCTAGGGATAGGGTTAGGGACATGGTTAGGGTTAGTGTTGATGTTAACGTCAACGCTAGCGTTAAAGCGCGGTTGTTTGAGTCCGAATCAGCTTGACTTAATGGTTCGTCCGAGTCGAAAACAGCGCCTAGTTGCCTTGGTTGACTCTAAGTTCTTTCGGAAAGGCTTTGGCCGATATAACACAGCGCTAAAGTCGGTTGTTTGTCTTAAATACAGCGTACATCTTAAATCCAGCGTACAAAAACCTCGGTCGATTCTAAAAAAAGTGCGCAAAAAGCTTGCCGATGGCTGAAAAATCACAAAATATTAAAGACGGCTGTTTTGACATGAAGAAACTTTTTGCCAAGACAACTCCTATTGGTGACCTACAGCAAAAATTTGAGTTAATCAGATGTTCTAGGGCAAAAATTAAGAGTCCTAAGAGTACGCTGTTTTCCGTCATGTTTCGTTTACTCAGAACGTTGTGTTGCGTAGTAAATTAAAACTTGCGCGTGGTTTCGTCAGTTGAAACGTTTTTGATGGATTCATTTTCATCGTCAAGTGGAAAACAATGGAATGAAAATCTTATAAAAATTAACGTAAATGACGACAGTGAAAGAATTTGACAGAAATACTTAACTCTTTTGTGAAATTAACTTGGCTCCAAAACGTAAAAAAATTTGCATGAAATTCAATCCCTTTATCACGCGTGATGGATTGTCTCATCACAATGACTGTAGTCGCGCACAAATGTTTATCTCGCGTGAGAATACTTTTTGCTGTAGTTTATTAGCCTCCATAGAAGCAAAAAACCGAGGCGATCAACGCAAAAGTGATTTATGTGTTAAAATTCGGCAGCGTGTTTACCAAATATTCATTCTCACTTGTTCATCAGTCACGGATATGTTACGAACCAACAAGCGCGGATGTTACGGCAATTCACCGGTTTCGCAGGGGTTGTGGGTTCGAATCCCCGTTCAAGCGGTTTTTTTTTCCGTTTTGTTTTGTTTTGTTTTGTTTTTTTTTTTTTGGTTTCACTAATGCTTAATTTGTGTTCATAACTGCGGCGATCGTTCACGTTATCATCCGTTGTTTACGTAATCTGATTCACACAGACGAATCGCGAGGAGTACCGCTTAATATTGCTTTGAATGTTTGCCGTGCGCGCCAATGCAACTTTTCCATGGATTGTGTTCAAGATACTCATCGAAAACGGGCAGACTTCACTTCATGCCGAATGAATTCTCGGTAGCGTTTCCGAAGTTCGAACAACTATTTCGCGGCTAACAGTAAAAGCAAGCTGGGATTTCATGTCACGAGTGGTTTCAAAAAATGCGCTCTTCAAAATTAATGAACAATGGAAACCTCGGTGCAGCAGCTAGACAGTTTTCAAAGTTATTTTATAAGGTAGAGTTTTTACTGAAAACAAGTCATAATCTGCCCCAACCCACCGCCCCCCCGCGAGAGGTTTTGACTTCAGACAGCGCCCTGTTTGACCGCAATGAATTCTGGGATCATTGTCTGCTCCAAGCGCGAAGAACAAGAACTCTTCAAACATACACTTTTTCGCCTATAAGTCCAAAAACCACTCTCGCTTTCCCAGCTTTTAGCACCGCAACCTTTCAGAAATGGAACAAGACTAGCAACGACGCGCCGCTTTTCAGACGAGAGTTGTTTTCAGACTTTTTCCGCCTGGCTTCTACTCTGTACTCCAAAACGCTAATATCTCATCGTCATTTGGTAAGCACAGAGAAAACGCTCACTGGATTCTTTCAGAAACGTTAAGAACTTGCGGATCTCCGGACTTTCCATGACGTCCTTCGATCACCAGGCGGGAAGGCAAACCGATAATGCAGTTAATACGTAGCGATCCGCAGCTCCAGCACTCAACGTAAGTTTCGTATCCGATGAGCTTAATCGATGTTTTAACCGCCAAATTTATAGTCTACGTCACACTATCAAACAATCCTTTCTACCCATCAATCATTTCACGTCCAGTTTTAGTTGTACTCTTCACAAATGATCACACAATTCACGTATGAATATTAATAAGGTACGCATACAAATGAGCTTCACTTCAATTGAAGGCCTCGGAGCATAACCATCCTATGTCGAATTTTGGGTTGTTTTTCGATTTTGCCTGGATTTGCCCGAATTGTTGCATGTAAACTGCAATTCGATTGAAAGAAGATGTAATGCAACTTGCAAACCACTCCCATTGAAGGTTGGTTTCTTGGTGTACGTAAGAAAAAATGCATTTCTGGATTCTGGATGAATCAGTCAAAAAAATACCATACAATGTTTATCCATCAAATTGCAGTTCACATGCAGAAATTCTGACAAATCCAAGCAAAATCGAAAAACGACTCAAAATTCGACATAGGATGGTTATGCTCCGAGGCCTTCAATTCTGTGGTGGAGTATGCTAATTAACAATGCCCAAGGGTATTCTTTGAGTGAAAGACTAAGCGCCAAATGCTCGTAACCGATTTAAGAGAACATAGAACGTTTCTGTTCAGTTAGACGTAATGCGCAATGTGTCGTTTTTGCTTAATCATAACACTCGACAAGCTCGCTTGGCACGAAAACAGTGCACAATATTCGTGGTTGACTTTAAAAAAAAAACCAGCACACAGTAGCCTTGGTTCATCTCAGGTCAGCGCGCAAAGATTTTGTCCGAAAACTCACTCCGAAGAGATTCAGGGTTATTGTTGGGTTTAGGTTGGACTTAACATTAGGGTTAGAGCGTCGCCTGGGGCTAGGGATAGGGTTAGGGACATGGTTAGGGTTAGTGTTGATGTTAACGTCAACGCTAGCGTTAAAGCGCGGTTGTTTGAGTCCGAATCAGCTTGACTTAATGGTTCGTCCGAGTCGAAAACAGCGCCTAGTTGCCTTGGTTGACTCTAAGTTCTTTCGGAAAGGCTTTGGCCGATATAACACAGCGCTAAAGTCGGTTGTTTGTCTTAAATACAGCGTACATCTTAAATCCAGCGTACAAAAACCTCGGTCGATTCTAAAAAAAGTGCGCAAAAAGCTTGCCGATGGCTGAAAAATCACAAAATATTAAAGACGGCTGTTTTGACATGAAGAAACTTTTTGCCAAGACAACTCCTATTGGTGACCTACAGCAAAAATTTGAGTTAATCAGATGTTCTAGGGCAAAAATTAAGAGTCCTAAGAGTACGCTGTTTTCCGTCATGTTTCGTTTACTCAGAACGTTGTGTTGCGTAGTAAATTAAAACTTGCGCGTGGTTTCGTCAGTTGAAACGTTTTTGATGGATTCATTTTCATCGTCAAGTGGAAAACAATGGAATGAAAATCTTATAAAAATTAACGTAAATGACGACAGTGAAAGAATTTGACAGAAATACTTAACTCTTTTGTGAAATTAACTTGGCTCCAAAACGTAAAAAAATTTGCATGAAATTCAATCCCTTTATCACGCGTGATGGATTGTCTCATCACAATGACTGTAGTCGCGCACAAATGTTTATCTCGCGTGAGAATACTTTTTGCTGTAGTTTATTAGCCTCCATAGAAGCAAAAAACCGAGGCGATCAACGCAAAAGTGATTTATGTGTTAAAATTCGGCAGCGTGTTTACCAAATATTCATTCTCACTTGTTCATCAGTCACGGATATGTTACGAACCAACAAGCGCGGATGTTACGGCAATTCACCGGTTTCGCAGGGGTTGTGGGTTCGAATCCCCGTTCAAGCGGTTTTTTTTTCCGTTTTGTTTTGTTTTGTTTTGTTTTGTTTTTTTTGGTTTCACTAATGCTTAATTTGTGTTCATAACTGCGGCGATCGTTCACGTTATCATCCGTTGTTTACGTAATCTGATTCACACAGACGAATCGCGAGGAGTACCGCTTAATATTGCTTTGAATGTTTGCCGTGCGCGCCAATGCAACTTTTCCATGGATTGTGTTCAAGATACTCATCGAAAACGGGCAGACTTCACTTCATGCCGAATGAATTCTCGGTAGCGTTTCCGAAGTTCGAACAACTATTTCGCGGCTAACAGTAAAAGCAAGCTGGGATTTCATGTCACGAGTGGTTTCAAAAAATGCGCTCTTCAAAATTAATGAACAATGGAAACCTCGGTGCAGCAGCTAGACAGTTTTCAAAGTTATTTTATAAGGTAGAGTTTTTACTGAAAACAAGTCATAATCTGCCCCAACCCACCGCCCCCCCGCGAGAGGTTTTGACTTCAGACAGCGCCCTGTTTGACCGCAATGAATTCTGGGATCATTGTCTGCTCCAAGCGCGAAGAACAAGAACTCTTCAAACATACACTTTTTCGCCTATAAGTCCAAAAACCACTCTCGCTTTCCCAGCTTTTAGCACCGCAACCTTTCAGAAATGGAACAAGACTAGCAACGACGCGCCGCTTTTCAGACGAGAGTTGTTTTCAGACTTTTTCCGCCTGGCTTCTACTCTGTACTCCAAAACGCTAATATCTCATCGTCATTTGGTAAGCACAGAGAAAACGCTCACTGGATTCTTTCAGAAACGTTAAGAACTTGCGGATCTCCGGACTTTCCATGACGTCCTTCGATCACCAGGCGGGAAGGCAAACCGATAATGCAGTTAATACGTAGCGATCCGCAGCTCCAGCACTCAACGTAAGTTTCGTATCCGATGAGCTTAATCGATGTTTTAACCGCCAAATTTATAGTCTACGTCACACTATCAAACAATCCTTTCTACCCATCAATCATTTCACGTCCAGTTTTAGTTGTACTCTTCACAAATGATCACACAATTCACGTATGAATATTAATAAGGTACGCATACAAATGAGCTTCACTTCAATTGAAGGCCTCGGAGCATAACCATCCTATGTCGAATTTTGGGTTGTTTTTCGATTTTGCCTGGATTTGCCCGAATTGTTGCATGTAAACTGCAATTCGATTGAAAGAAGATGTAATGCAACTTGCAAACCACTCCCATTGAAGGTTGGTTTCTTGGTGTACGTAAGAAAAAATGCATTTCTGGATTCTGGATGAATCAGTCAAAAAAATACCATACAATGTTTATCCATCAAATTGCAGTTCACATGCAGAAATTCTGACAAGTCCAAGCAAAATCGAAAAACGACTCAAAATTCGACATAGGATGGTTATGCTCCGAGGCCTTCAATTATAACACTTGTAAAAAATATTTCTAACAGAACAAGAAAACGAGAAACAGAAAAAATAAAGCCCGTGATATATACCACTAAAAGACATCGAACCTGGGTTAGCTGCGTCACGGGTAGCAACAATGACCTTTAGGCCACAGAGGTTTATCATTATGCAAGGTGATAAAAATAGTGTATTGATTCCAAAAAAAAACTAAGCACACTTGTTTTCGCTTTGATGGATAATTGTTTGAGAAAGGAAACGCTTATCGAACGATGTAGGATTTTTTCGCATAAATGTGAATGGAGTCTTGGTGAAATGTGAGTAGAAAATTAATTAGTAGAGTGAAACTGTTTACAAATACGTCAATCCAGGGTCATTTGAAACACAAGAAAGGAACGTTTCTGGACAGTTTCAAGGGACGCTAGTACATTTGTAAACACTAATCGCTTATCATTCAAAAATTAAAGTCCAGAAATTGAGATATTGTGGGAAAATAGTAAATTAACTACCTGTCAAAGTCTCAGGGGTGTGTGATCTCCCGTACTTGAGTTATTCAACAAAATGTACATCTCAATGGAGCGGATACAGGAAACACGGCAGTCCATCTGGAGTTAAATTTTGGTCATGTTAAAAGCTTTCTTCTCGCTGTTGAACTTGCAAACATTCGTATAGACACTTCTCTTAACATATTAGTTGTTCAGACTTCAAAGACACAAGGTGAATCGACGTTTTCCGATACGTGACAACAAGTATCATTCTTGCTGTTGATATGAGATTTATACTTCCGAATCACTCGGCCGTGAAAGGTCAAACTCCCTTTGTCTGTAGTCTCTAATTTTTGGCGCTCCCCTCGCTTTGCGTCTCCTCGCAACTTCGCGCGCGCACGTGTCTTTCGCCCGCCCCACAATCCATCGCCAAAATTAGAGACTACTCGCAGTCTACTGAAGCAGACACGAGGAAATACGGCAGTCCATCTGGAGTTAAGTTTACTCATGTTAAAAGCTTTCTTCTCACCGTTGAACTTGCAATCATTCGCATAGACACTTCTCTTAACATATTGTTTGTTCAGACTTCAAAAGACACAAGATGAATCGACATTTTCCGATACGTGACAACAGGCATCACTCTGTTAAAAATAGTTAGCGCTTGCGCAGAAACGCCGGAAGTGCACTTTGTGGATGATACTCGACGAAAAAGAAGAAGTGTCGGTAATCTTAGACCCGGGCGCCGCGCGAGACGCGTGCAGCCTGGGTAATAATAATAATAATAATAATAATAATAATAATAATAATAATAATAATAATAATAATAATAATAATAACTATATCTCTCACTTCCTATGCGTGTTGTGATTGGTCAATTTTGCAGGCTGTATTCTACAGTACGGCCCGCTTGACTTCAACAAGGTTTCTTTCCTGTGTGCCAGATTAACCTCAGAGAGATAATTAATATCTTACTAACCTCATTTTCTCGGTCCGTACTGTAAGTTATGGATCCTTGTTTTTTCCCATTAATTCATGGCCCGTGCACTTTGCACTTGGGCCATAAATCAACAGGAAAAAACTCAGTCCATAACTTACAGTACGGGCCTTGAACTCTGTTAGTAAGAGGTATTAATAATAATAATATAATGCACATTGCTTTAACATGGCTAACCTCCATTTGGCATTCTGGGTGCAACTCATGGCAGTGATCACACTTCACAGCCCTCCACTGGCATATCATTGTCACATGTTCATCAAGATCTTTCTTTGCCACTCTCATCTCACAGTTATTATTGGTACAGCAAACAGATTTGAATATGCAAGATTCCAAGTGACACTGTTGAACAAACATAAGACAAACGAAACAAATCACATGCAGTATAATGGTGACAACAAGTGGGTGGGAGAAAAAAAAGCAAAAACCAAATGAAGCTTCTACGTACATGTACATAATCATGAAATCTTTGCTCTTGCAAAGCTATAGGACTAGCATGTTAATGACACATCAGCTGTAAAGCATTTTTGTGAAATTGTTCCAGCTTAAAATAACAAGTCAATTAGTAGCCACCTGATTAGCTTAATTGGAAACCTTGTGACTGTCAGCCACATACTGTAACTTAGAAGCTACATCACACGCACATGACCATTATGTAAACCTTCCAACAATGTTTAATACTGATAACTTCAGGATGCCTAATTCTAGACTTTATTGCCAGACCTCACATGGGGCAGTGTTAGACATCTGTTCAGCTGAATCACTAGCCACCAGGCTAGTGACCTTTAAAAATCTACTAGCCCACAGCAAATCTCAGTAGCCCAAGTTCCTTCCCACAGGATCTTGGCCACTGTAAGGACGACCAGATTGAAAGAGGATTTCAGTTCATTCACAGTTTTCTGGTCAAGACCACATGGAATACTATTTTTTAATACCTCCTTTATTGTCATTCTCATTAAGACTTTACATAATTTGTCTTCTTAACTGGTTTTATTAGTTAAGGTAATAATAATAACACAATTTATTCCTCAAATTCTACTGAACGTGTGATGTTTACTAGTTCGACTCTATTTTTACTAGCCTTGGGCTACCAGACTAGTGGAGATGTTGAACCCTGACATGGGGTGTCTATGGGAGGTGGTCTAGTTTTCTATTAGATATTATTATCCACAACAACAAGGTAACTGATCGTTGTAAGCAAAGATTTCCTTTTAATCAGCCAGGATTGAGGGTGGAAGCTGTAGACATACATTGTATTTGACAATTATTATTTAGGCCCATTTGCTCTTTGTTGTTGTTTGCTTGTTATTTGTTCCCTTTTTCCATCTTAAATAATAATAATAATAATAATAATAATAATAATAATAATAATAATAATCACTTTATTTAAGTCTCAAATGTATTTAGCTGAGCACAGAATTCAAACAAAAAAAAATTGCTCTACTAATTGGGGAGACTAAATCAAATCAACTCTAAATAAATCAAATGTTGGTTTTTGGGGAGAGGGGAAAACTGGAGTACCCAGAGGAAAACCTCTCGCAGCAGAGTAGAGAACCAACAAACTCAGCTCACTTATGACGCCGAGTCTGGGAATGGAACCCAGGACACATTGGTGGAAGGCAAGTGCTCTCACCACTTCACCAACTCTGCTCTGCTCAGGGTGCCTGAATATCTTATCATTACAAAAAAGAGAAAGTTTGTCATCATTAAAACTGAAAAAAAGACAAAGTTTAACTGAGTTTTTGTGTCAAGTATGTTAGAACTTTAGTCAAGATGAATATCTGGCCATCAACAGCTATTACTTGACTATTCATTCTGTACAATAACGCAACAGTCATGAGTCTCAATTCAGATTAAACTTTAACAGTCAAGGTTTAATTATGGATTTGTTAGCTCATCTTTTCTGGGACATCCTTAGCGCAGTTAAGGTCTTGGAATAGCAATCAAAGTTTTTTGATGCATTTGTTCAGGGTGGGGGAACTAGAAATGAATGAAATTACATGAAAGCTAGTGTATTCTCTGAGGCATTATTGTAGAATAATTCCAGGGTAACAGTGAATGAATGGTTTTCTGCCACAAGTAAAGACAAAAATGCCAAGAAAACTAAGTAAACATAGCAAAACCTCTTTGTTCCTGAGCTCGCCAGACCAGTTGCATCCCTCACTCGGACAACGGATTTCCAGGGAAAAAATCTTCCTCTCTGTGGCTTTGTCTGGGAAAAGATCCTGCCAGGCAAGAGCAACGTCAGTCCTTCAGCAAAGAACAAAATAGCACAATCACACTTAATTAATGCTTGACTGTACAAAGTGGACACACAGTTCTGGTATAACCACAATATGGTAACAAGATAGGAAGACCGAATAACACAGGTTTATCATCACAGCTGATATTGCAGGAAAATTCAGATTATTTTAAAGTCCACCCTGGTAAGTGTTGGGTGAGTTTGTTGCTGGTTCTTGTACTTGCTTTGAGAGATTTTTCTCAGGGTACTCCAGTTTTCCCCTCTCCGCAAAAACCAACATTTCCAAATTCCAATTCAATCTGGAATTTTGTGGGCCACAGGTTTGTCAGTCATAGACTGTTAAGTGTCACCCTCATTAAACAAAGTCGGTATAACCGCCGACCGGTTAGCTCAGTGGTAGAGCACCGGAGTAGTGTGCGGGAGGTCGGTGGTTCAAACCCCGGTCGGACCAACACTCAGGGTCTTTAAATAATTGAGGAGAAAGTGCGGCCTTTGTAATAACATCTGCAAATGGTTAGACTTTCTAGTCTTCTCAGATAAGGACGATAAACCGTAGGCCCCGTCTCACAACTCTTCATAGTTGATTCTGTGGGACGTAAAAGAACCCAAACACTGTTCGAAAAGAGTAGGGGATGTAGTTCCCGGTGTGATGGTCTTTCTATCATTTTGATGATTATATAATTGCTCGTAGATATTAGCTGCTCAAGCTACTCTAAAATCCGAGGGTAAATAATGTGATGTATGTATGTATGTATGTATGTATGTATGTATGTATGTATGTATGTATGTATGTATGTATGTATGTATAGTATGTGTAGCCTCGTGAGTGTTCAGTATATGTTGTGTGTTTGAAGTTATGTTTGGTTTGAAATTTCTTTAACCAGTTTCATTTTGAAGTCCCCGGGAACCTACAGACAGTCTCCCTTTCTATATGCCATCAGCTCAGATATTTCTACAGCTTTCGTCACTCAACTAAATATACAAGTTGTACATTCCTTGTTCTGTTACCACATAAATCTACTTAAAAAAGATGTAAATGTATTAATAAAAATACTTCCCAACAGCCAGTTCAGCAACACTTTGAAGACTTTACAGAGGTGAGAATGAATAAAACAACACAACTTACTTCTACTTTACTTTTACAGACAAGTTAGAGGAATTTTTGTAGGTTTCTCACAGGGAGACAAACCATCAAAGATTTATTGGACAAAGTTATATCCATCTAAATGGGATATGGCTATTGAAACTTTGTGAAGAAAATAATCAGCAAATTTTATTGCACATGAAATAGCTTTTAAGTAACAAATTAAGGTACTGGTAAACTAAAAACGAAAAAAGAAATATTTCACACAAGGTAAGTTGTGAACTTACCGTCTCATGTACAAGATCCTCTCTGTCTACTGGACAAGGGTACGGTTGATTTTGGCCATTGACATGTCTGCAGAAAAAGAATTCAAAATAGTTTTAAAAAAGTCTTAAAACAGATTAAACATTTGCTTCCTCATGTTGAAAGACTCGACAATATTCAAGTTGTTTGCCACGCAGGCTATTGTAAGCTTCCGCCGAAATGGTGCATGGACAGTTATTTGAATAAATGAACACCTTAATTACCGTAAAAACTCTATTAAGACCCCCTTCTCTATGAACCCCTCCCCCTCTCTAAGAAGCCCCCCGTTTGGAAGTCACTTTTTGTAATAAGCCCCCCTCTCTAATAAGCCCTCCCCCCTCACCTTTTGGGACTGAGATTTTGTAATTTCACTGTAGTTGTTCGAGTTTTGTAAGAGTTGTTCGAGTTTTTGTAAGACGAAAACAGGGTGTTTAAGATTTGAAATAAGCCTCCCCCCTCTCTAATAACAGGGGCACCCAACGAGCCAAACCAGCCAAAAGTTGTAGAAAGGCATTTTTAAGTACGTTATGGTGTTTGAAGTCTGTTTACAGTGATGTTTTGGTCAGCTAGAAAACTTTGATCTGTTCAGATTCCCTAGCTGAAATGTTAATTGCCCAAAAGTGTTAGGGAACAAAATCTTTCTTTGAGAAAATACTAGCTGAAATGAACTTTCTAGGGAACCTTTTTTTCTTTCTGAAAATGCTAGCTGACATTTTTTACTGCCAAAAACAGTAATAACGACCTTTCCGAAAACCTCAGGGGTTAAGATTGCCACAGTACGAATCTTTTAGGCCACGTTTTACTTACAAAAATCCGAGTGCACTCTTTAATCGACGCCGAAAGCCTTAGGCGAACTACCCTCCACCGAACAGATATCTACCGAAACTTGTCGTTGGGTGCCCCTGTAATAAGCACCCCGTTAATGAGACCTGAAATGAAATAAACCCCCAGGGGGCTTAATAGAGCTTTTACAGTAAGGGCCACTAGGATTGGAAATTTTTAACTAGCCAATCTCTAGAATTCCGGTAGCCTTGCTGCTCCTATAAGCTCTAAATTTCAGTGGCGGGATAGTGTCGCAGCCCTGTTGTTTTAGGGCTAGGGTCCATTGTTTGTGTTGTTTGTTTTTTTGTCTCACCTGAAGGGTCGTCTCCAATTATTGACCCTAGTATTCCAAATGCCTTGGGGAAGGGAGGGGTTCATTTGCCCAGGAAATTCATCCCAAATGTCATTTAAACAGAACAGTGTAAATACCTCTTACTAACCGAGTTCTCGGTCCGTACTGTAAGTTATGTACAGTACGGACCGAGAAAACGAGGTCAGTAAGATACTTAATATATCTCTGAGGTTTATCCGGCGCGCGGGAAAGAAAACTAGTTGAAGTCAAGCGCGCCGTACTGTAGAATACGGCCCGCAAAATTGACCAATCACGTACTAAGTGAGAGATATAATAAAAGTGTGTAATACAGATTGGTCCGGAAGTTGGATGTGAAAAATTGTTGCACACTACGCCGGTGTATTTGCCGCTCTGGACAGTATTAGTTATGAAAATCCTTGAGCTGAAACCTTCATCGTCTACTCACTCAGCAAGTCCAACAAGAGTCGATAACTTGGTTGTAAGACCAGAATGTTCATGAATAAGCTATAAGCGTTTCTTATGTTGAGATACAAAATAATTTAATGACACGCACGTAGAATAATGCTCACCTTGTAAAGCACTGTTCGAGGCACTCTCTACAGAACCTGTGACCACATCTCGTAAGAAGCGGCTCTCGCAAAACTAGATGACAAATTGAACACTGAAAATCGTCGTCAACTTCGCTCACAAAGTTTTCATCGAACCCGACAGAAAAGCAGAGCGATCCGCCATATGCCATGTTGACGATGTATGACTCGGATGGCAGCTTTTTCAACTGTCACACATCGCTCCCAGTCTTGCTCCCTGGGAATATACTGAAAGAGTGCGTTCTTCTGGGACTCCTCCGGAATAGGCGGTAATAAGTCTCCGTTTTAGGGGAATCAACGAAGACTGAGCATTCCGTTCATTGTGCTGCCGACTTCTCCAGGATGCGGTTTATTTTGGATGGGGTGCCCGGGTGGGGGACGAAGGAAAATTTTTGGCGGGAAAATCGCGCGCGGCGCGCAGTCCTGTGGCGCTAAAGTCAAGGGTGGATTTCCACTGTCGCGTACGTCCGTGCGCACGTAAAAATTACGCGACAGTGGAAATCCACCTTAAGTGATTTTACTGAGTTGCGCGAGAAATGTTCGAAACTTGAGCAGCTCCCAAAAAATTGTTATTATGTAGCAAAAACTATAAATAGCGAGAGTGAAACCTAGAGCCTAATTGTTTTTCTGGGCTATAATCTTTCAGTATAGTGATTTCAAATCGCCAGATCATGCAAATAATGTAATTGAATTGGACCACTAAGGAATCAATTCATACTCCTCCTTGGCTCACGGACGTAAACTTGAACTGGCTTTACGTGCGTAAATAAAATAGACACGATGTATGAAAGGACGCACATAAACGTAAATGTTGAACCTCGCTAAACTTTTACGTTTAAGGTGGATTTCCACTGTCGCGTGATACCTAAAATTCATAAAATACGATATATCGGTACCTGAATTAAAATGGAGGTCTGGAGGCAGAACTTGTATCCATTCACAGTCCAAAACTAATTTTTAAAGCAGTGAGTTTGGGCAGAACGACTCGTGCACTACTTCTAGTCGTGGTTTTCAGTTCTCTTGAATCCAAACTCACAGAGTTAAGCTTAAGCTTAACAAGCCACTCCAATATGAGATAGATCAGAATAGCATCCTAATAAAGCCTTTCAGACCTTTCACTTTGCTTCAGTTTTCTCCCATTTTAAATCGTAATGCTGTCTATCACAACACTTTTCTGCCAGACTGGAAGGGCTGGTTTTCCAAAACCGACAACTCGTCAATATTAACATTGATAGGTTGGGGGAGTACTCGCTTCTTGCAGGATAACACAACGGGATCTGTTACAGGGATAGAAATGTTTCAGTCACGGACGTCAGTGACTCGAATGAATTTGCAACACTGAACAGTTTGTTGAGCTCATCGAGATCTCAGCGGCACCCAACCCCGGCCACCCAACGAGCCAAATCAACCAGAAGCTGTAGAAAGGCATTTTCAAGTACCTTGTGGAGTTTGAAGTTTGTTTTAAGTGATGTTTTCGTTAGCTAGAAGAATTTGATGAATTCGGATTCCTAATTGCTGAAATTTTAATTAATGACCCGAAAATGTTAGGGAACAAAATCTTCCTTGAGGAAACGCTAGCTGAAATGAACTTTACTCGAACTTTCTAGGGAGCTATTTCAATTCTTTCCGAAAATGTTAGCTGTACGTTTTTGACTGCAAAAAACAGCACATACGACCTTTTCGAAAACATCAGGGGCTATGATTTCCCCATTGCGAATCTTTTAGGTCATGTTTCAGCTAGTGCACTCTTTTATCAACGCCGAAAGCCAAAGGCGAACTACCCTCCACTTAAATAAAACATAATTTTTTTGATGTTGACAGTATTTATTGTTCAGCTACTTAAACAAAAGCCTTTGAGGCTAGTAACATATCAACGCTATTTTATTTGAAAACAACCATATGCTGCAAGATCTGGAAGGGGGGGTACTACTTCCTGGCCAGTACTTAGATTCAAGGTTGAAGTTGCATGAAAGCCAGTTTGAGGAGGTGGTGATTTTAAAAACTATACAATAGAGGTCGAGTTGGAGCAACTAGTGACGGTCAGAAGTCGATGATCATCTCATCTAGGGTAATTGAGTTTGATACCGTGGCTTGTCACCTGACCTGGCCAACTGCAAACCCAGGAGGAAACGTTAAGTGAAGCCTGGCCCTGCTAAGTTATCCACCCCCCCCCCCCACCCCACCCCCCCCCTAGAAATTGTTTTAACTGTAGAATCTACACTCTGACCCTGGATTTAAACTATCACTAACCATGTCTTTCACTGGATAGTGTTAAAAGGACCGGTCACGTGACCTCTATTTTTCTTTGTTAACCCTCTTCCGACGGAATTTTTGTACGTCTTTTTTGCAATTTTAGGAGGGTAGGAGGTCAAATCGACCTGGCTACTCCATATAAGGGGTTACCACGGCGACTTCGCTGGGCCACAACACCGAAGGCTCTATCTTTGTTGTCACGCTTGTCACGCTAGCTGTCGTTTATTTCTAAACGAACACTGCAGCTACAATTCGTTGCTTATTTGATTTATAAGTGTGTTTTTGGAGCCATTTTCCACCTCAGAAGCCCCCTGCTTGGCATCATAAAGCTGGGTTGATGGGTAAAGGCAATCCTTTGAAAGAAAGCGGAGGTGAGAAGCAATTTCACACGAAGTTGGCCGCCGAAAGTATGCGAGCGAGTGATGGCCATTCACTGAGTGAAGTTGTGTCTTTCGCCGTTTTGTGAGTGGATTCCAGGACCTGGCATGACAATTTTGGCGAGTTTCACTTGTAAATAACGCAATCGGTGCAATGTTTTGCCAGCAGGAGCGGGTGGCTCTACACGGTTCCAAAATATATGTGAAATGGAAATTGGCAGACTTCCATGCTGTTCTTAGCCAAGAAAATCCCAGAATTCCTTTGGGTCACAAACGTGAAAATTACAGACTGTGAGAGCAACTGAAATCAAGCAGCGTTATCGGGGTCGGAATAAAGGGGTGAGCAGGTAAATGTGGAACAGATTGCAAGAGGTGGAGTCAAAGTTTGCTGCCAATGTAAACTTTTAACTTCAATAGGAATTTTTATCTTGAAAACTTCAACACAAACTTGCGTGAATTTTGGTGTTGTCCGAGGGCGATTTTGGTTTTCAAAGAGAATAAACAGTCGTACTAAGTGAAAATTGGGAGTTATTTTCAGTTTACGGGATAATAAAGTCTAACCAAATGATCATTTGGCAAAAAAATTGGTTTATTTCAACCATAGTTCGGGATTTGAGAAAGTTGTAGATTTTCAAAGCATCGGTCTATTGTGGGGTCGTATAGGACCCCTCTCGGCGGAAAGGGTTAACAGATATCTACTGAAACTTGTCGTTGGGTGCCCCTGAGAGCTGCTCTGGCTAGTAACCAAAGACAACATTAAAAAGCACTCTTACGATCTGGATGGGACGTGAAGAACACTGATTACTGATCGTAGCCATAAGGTTATTACGAAAGGTAAACAACCAATTAGTTATGACTACCAAACCAGTAGCATGAGTTGCGGTGATGATCAGTATTCCTGCGCATTTCTCAGCATACTTAATACTTGAGGAAATCCACTTTTCCAACTTCTGCCACTTTTTCCGCTTTGCATTAGTCTGTTAGTCCTTCAGTGTCTTCTGAGTTGATAGCTGCGTTCAAATAGCAAACAGTTGCGTTGAAACCATTACATTCGGTTTTTTGGCACACCTAGAATTTTCGAGAAATGTTCTGTCGCCTTAAAAAATTCGAGAACACAACCACATCGGTAGGGTTTCCGGATAAATATCAAAAACGATCCCTAAAATTTTCGTCTGTCCAATGGAGTCACTAGATAACCTTACGTTTTCGTGCAGCTTCTATGAAAAGCTGGTATTTTCGGAATATGCAAAAACAAGCCCTAAAAAATTCGAGAGGTCTTAATGTCCCCTAGGACGACCGAACAGATCAAATGTTCATAGCGCTGTTCAAAACTCATCTTCTTAGCTTTAAAAGCACTCCAAACAACTTTAAATGGCTTTTTAGAGCATTTGGGAAAATAACGTCGTTGGGTGCCCCTGACAAGTCATTTGCGGAGAAAACGATAGAGAACGTGGAGAAGATTTTGACTGATCAAGAAGAAGATTTAACACCGTACAAGGAAAGGTTAACAGCTTTGAAGTCTTTGCTCACAGAAAAAATTGGAAACGATCAAAAAGCTGGATGAAACGATACTGGAGGGCACTAAGCCAAAGGAACTGGAGAAAGAGATAGAAGATTCTGGTGAGTTTTGCGAGAATGTTTACAGTATTTTAGCCAAAATTGACTTTAGCTTGGAACACAGCAAACATGGCGGTCACACACATACACTGGCAGTTCAGGGAAACAGTAATTCCAAAAATACCGAAGGTGCGAAAGTGAAGCTACCTAAACTCGAACTCAAGTCATTCTCGGGAAATTATCAGGAATGGCAGAGTTTCTGGGACACATTTCAGTCAGCTGTCGATGGAAACGCTGGCATTTCGACTTTCGAAAAATTCACTTATCTGAAAAGTTGTGTGACAAGCACCGCTGAATCCGCAATTGCTGGACTGCCTCTGACTGCAGACAATTACAAGGTAGCCATCGACATTCTTAAAGACCGATTTGGTAAACCACAGTTGTTGATTTCAAATTATATTGACTCCTTATTGAAACTTCCCTCTGTTAATTCAGTACACGAAACAAGGAAGCTGCGTGAATTGTATGATAAGATTGAGATCGACATTCGAGGTTTGAATACGTCAGGCGTTGAATCACAGTCCTTTGGGAATTTATTGGTCCCTATCATCATGGAGAAAATGCCATCAGAGTTGAGATTGATTGTAAGCCGCAAGTTTGGCAGTGAAGAAACTTGGAATCTTGATGCTTTATTGAATGCACTAAAAACTGAGTTGGAAGCCAGAGAAAGATGTACTGCATTGAAAACAAGTGGTTCAAATGGCAATACCCCGAGGTACGAACAGTACAAGGCAAGAAGCAAACAGCCCTTTTCTACATCTGCACTTTATACAGGCAATGAAGAATTTACTCCACATTGTATTTTTTGCAAAAAGAACCGCAAGTCCATTAACTGTATGACCATTACTGAACCGAAGACTAGAAGAACAATCCAGAGACGAAATGCCAGGTGCTTTGTGTGCTTGAAGAGTAGTCATATCTCCACAAATTGTCTGTCAAAGGCAAAATGCTTTAACTGTGATGGTAGACACCATGTGGCTATTTGCGAAAGAACCAAGAACGTTCCACCTTCTAGGAATTTGGTTACGTAAGAAGTAACCCCGTACAGATCTGAGCCATCTGAAGATAGGAGTCGAGATGCAGGGACTTCAGCAATGCACATCAGCAATAACGGCAACTCTGTGCTGTTGCAAACAGTCCAAGCCTTTGTTTGTACACCAGATAACCAGGAGTTTGGATAGAATGCGCATTTAATATTTGACTCATGTAGCCAGAGATCCTACATTACCAGCAAGGCACGTGAGCAGTTGAACCTACCAACCGTTGGTAAGGAAACCCTCCTAATCAAAACATTTGGAGATAATTCAGCCTCTGTCAAGGAGTGTGATGTGGTGCAAATGTGTGTCAGAACATTAGATGGAATGAATGTCTACGTCACCTCATATGTTGTACCAGTGATTTGCAGCCCAGTATCAAACCAACAAATTCAAGACACATTGGAATGCTTGCAATACTTGCAGGGTCTACAACTTGCATGTGGAACGAGTGACACTGTCAGTGTTGATGTGCTGATAGGAGCAGATTAGTACTGGTCTTTCTTCACTGGAAACATTATTAAAAGAAACCCCTATGGACCGGTAGCTCTTGAGACCAAGTTAGGTTGGGTTTTGTCAGCTGCATGAGCTGTATGCCCAACACCCACAAAGTCGTGCACAGTGAATCTGAGTTCAGCACATGTGTTGAAGATAGAGTCCACAGAGATAACTGATTTGAAGGATGATCTGCAGAAATTTTGGGACTGAGAGACTTTGGGCATAAAGGAAAATGAAGCTTCAGTCTATGACAAGTTTTCAAATGACATCAGCATGGAGAGAGATATCAGGTGAAGTTACCTTTCAAAGGTAACCACCCCATGATACCGGACAATTACACAGCTGCATCACGAAGGTTGACTACAGTGATCAAGAAGCTTAAGGATCAACCAGAAATACTGAAACAGTATGATCATGTGATTAAGGAGCAATTGCAGAGTGGTGTAGTTGAGTTAGTGCCACAAGATGAAATCCCACAGCCTGGAAATGTTCACTACCTTCCACACAGGGGAGTTGTGAGACTTGACAGAGATACAACTAAGATTAGAGTTGTATATGATGCTTCATCTAAAGTGTTTGGGCCAAGTTTGAATGACTGTTTGCATGTTGGACCTTCCCTGAATCCCTTATTATTTGACATTCTGTTTAGATTTAGAGTTCATGAAGCTGCCATAACTGCAGACATTGAGAAGGCATTTTTGAAAATTGAGATTGATCCTGAACACAGAAACTTTGTGAGATTTTTGTGGGTCGATGATGTGAACAAGCAGAATCCAGAGGTCATGGTACTTCGTTTTGCACGTTTAGTGTTTGGTGTGAACTCAAGTCCTTTCATTCTTAATGCCACAATCAGACACCATGTGAACACTTGTTTATCGATTGACAGTGTGCTTTCAAGGGAGCTGTTGAAGTGTTTGTATGTTGATGACTATGTGTCTGGGGATTGTGATGTGGACAGTGCATTTGCCTTGTGTAAGGATGTCTCAGATCAGGAGGTTTCAACATGAGAAAGTGGAATAGCAATTCAGAAGGACTCATGCGTTCACTGGAACAAGATGAAGCTTTCAGTGAAGACTTTGCTAAGAGTGGTCGAGATAGTGTTGAAGAAGAAGAAGACGGGA